>JAKNSE010000506.1:0-41156 GCA_023525975.1 Smallanthus sonchifolius
GTATATGGAGATTTTCATCGGCGAGACACTTCTTTAGATTAGATATATGAAATGTAGGATGCACATTGCCAAGAAATGGAGGTAACTCGAGCTTGTAAGCCACTTTCCCAATCCTTTCGAGGATTTTGAACGGACCAACATAACGAGGTGATAACTTGCCTTTCTTTCCAAAACGGATCACACCCTTCCATGGAGATACCTTAAGAAGAACGAGATCACCGACTTGGAATTCCAAGGGTTTTCGACGTTTGTCGGCATAACTCTTTTTCCGACTCCTCGCTACTCGAATATTGTCACGGATTTGAATAATCTTGTCGGAAGTTTCTTGAATTAACTCAGGACCGGTGATTTGTGCTTCACCAATCTCGTTCCAACAGATCGGAGAACGACACTTGCGACCATAGAGAGCTTCGAATGGAGCCATGTTGATACTTGTGTGGTAGCTATTGTTGTAAGAAAACTCAATGAGGGATAAATGTGAATCCCAATTTCCACCAAAATCGATTACACAAGCTCTAAGCATGTCTTCAAGAGTTTGGATTGCTCGCTCGGTTTGACCATCAGTTTGCGGATGGTAAGCCGTGCTCAAATCCAATCGAGTACCAAGAGCCTTTTGGAGAGATTGCCAAAATCGAGAAGTGAACCGAGCGTCTCTATCGGATATTATGTTCAAGGGAACACCATGACGGCTCACGATTTCATCAATGTAAATTCGGGCTAATTTCTCCACTTTGAAGTCTTCACGAATAGGCAAGAAGTGGGCAGATTTGGTGAGACGATCAATGATCACCCAAATACTATCATAACCACTCAAGGTGCGAGGGAGCTTGGTAATGAAATCCATAGCTAAATTTTCCCATTTCCACACGGGAATTTCCGATTGTTCAAGCAAACCAGAAGGACGTTGATGTTCGGCTTTGACTTTGGAGCAAGTTAAGCATTTGGCAACATAAAGAGCAATGTCCTTCTTCATACCAGGCCACCAATAAAATTGGCGAAGATCTTGGTACATTTTATCCGCACCAGGATGAATAGAATAACGAGTCTTATGAGCCTCGTTCATGAGAAATGCACGGAGATCATCGCGATCGGGAACCCAAATACGATTCAAATAATATAGTAAGCCATTGGGTTTTGATTCAAGAAGAAGTTCAACACCACACGACATTTCTTCATACATGTTACCCTCGGTTACCGAGACGTGTTGAGCGTCTAAGATACGGGTTTGAATATTGGTTTGTATACGGGCATAATGAAGCATAACATGGTCCTTTCGACTCAAAGCATCGGCTACGACATTCGCCTTGCCGGGATGGTAACGAATTTCGCAGTCATAGTCGTTAAGGAGTTCGACCCAACGTCGTTGCCTCATATTGAGTTCTTTTTGGTTGAAGATATGTTGAAGACTTTTGTGGTCGGTGAATACCACGCATTTCGTGCCATATAGGTAATGTCTCCAAATCTTTAACGCGAATACGACCGCACCCAACTCGAGATCGTGCGTCGTATAATTCTTTTCATGAATTTTGAGTTGTCTTGATGCATAAGCGATCACTTTTCCTCGTTGCATGAGGACACAACCAAGACCTTGGTTAGAAGCATCACAATAGACAACTAGATCATCATTTCCATCGGGGAGAGTTAATATAGGAGCATTGCACAACTTATGCTTAAGAGTTTGGAAAGCTTCTTCTTGTTTCGGTCCCCATTCATAAGTTTTACCCTTATGAGTCAAAGCAGTAAGAGGGACAGAAATCTTTGAGAAGTTTGAGATGAAACGACGATAATAACCCGCAAGACCAAGAAATGAACGAACTTCGGTAGGAGTCTTCGGGGCATTCCAATTCTTAACCGTTTCAATCTTAGCAGGATCAACATGAATACCCTTGTCGTTGACGATGTGACCAAGAAATTGAACTTCTTTTAACCAAAATTCACATTTGGAGAACTTGGCATATAGTTGTTCTTTCTTCAAAAGGTCCAAAACCAATCTAAGGTGTTCTTCATGGTCGGCTTTAGTCTTTGAATAGATTAAGATATCGTCAATGAAAACGATTATGAATTTATCAAGGTACGGTTTGCACACACGATTCATGAGGTCCATGAAAACTGCAGGTGCATTGGTTAACCCGAAAGGCATAACCATGAACTCGTAATGACCATACCTTGTTCGAAAAGCAGTCTTAGGAATGTCATCTTTTTGAACACGAAGCTGATGATAACCGGATCGAAGATCAATCTTCGAGAAGCAAGTAGAACCTTGAAGTTGATCAAAGAGATCATCAATTCTAGGCAAGGGATAACGGTTCTTGATAGTAAGCTTGTTGAGTTCGCGATAGTCAATACACATACGGAATGATCCATCCTTCTTTTTAACAAATAAGACGGGTGCACCCCACGGTGAATGACTCGGGCGAATGAACCCTTTGTCGGAGAGTTCTTGAAGTTGACTTGCGAGCTCTTGCATTTCGGAAGGTGCAAGACGATAAGGAGCTCTAGCAACGGGGTTAGCTCCGGGCAAGAGATCAATGCGGAACTCTACTTGACGAACAGGAGGAAGAGCGGATAAATCTTTAGGGAACACTTCGGGAAAATCTCTAATGATAGGAATGTCTTGGATACTCTTCTCCTTGACATCCTTTTGAACAATATGAGCTAAGAAGGCGATGTACTTCTTTCGTAAGTACTTTTGAGCGGTAGTACAAGACATCAACTTAAGACCCTTGCAAGGCTTTTCACCAAAAACCCTTAATGTTTCTCCCGATGGTAGCGGAATTCGGATACACTTTTCAAAGCAAATGACTTCGGCATGATGATTTGATAGCCAATCCATACCTATGATAATATCAAAGCTTCCTAGTGGCATTGGAACAAGGTTGATTGGGAATGCATGATCATTAAGTTCTAAAGAACAATCATAGATAATAGACTCAATTGTAAGGGAGTCACCATTTGCTATTTCAACGGTGAAGGTTTTCTCTAATTGGGATCGCGTCTTTGCAAGTAAAGGCTCAAAATTAAGTGACACAAAACTTTTATCGGCACCGGTATCGAACAAAATGGAGGCATAATGACTATTTACAAGGAACGTACCATTAACCACGTCGTTGTTGGCTTGAGCTTCGATGGCATTTATGTTGAACGCACGCCCACGAGCTCCACTTTGTGTAGCATTTGCAAGTCTTGGACATAGATTACGAAAATGGTTCGGGTCACCACACTCATAACAAGTACGCCTATTAGCAATGGCGGGAGCACCTTGATTAGCCATTCGCGGGTTAGGTTGGTTCGGTGGATTGACTTGACCCGCAAAAGCTTTGGCCCTACAAATATTGATAGTGTGGCCATATATCCCACAATGAGTGCAAAGGAAACATGGGATATTTTGAGGATGATGAAAATTGCAGGTGGTACAAAGAGGATAAATCCCAACATATGGCTTTTTAGCCGGTGCTTGAACTACGGGTGCAACTTGATTAACGGGTACAGCAGGAGTAACCACAGCAAAGTTTCTAACTTTCCTCTTTTTGTTATTGCGAGAGGGTTCAATTGTGGCTTCTTTGTTGTGGGTAGAAGGGGTTACGGTTTCAGCAACTTTCTTAGAACCCTTTTTGGTAAGAGTCCCAGCTTTTACATGATTATCAGTCAAAGTAGCAGATAGACGAATAGCATCCTCCAAAGTAGCAGGATTTCTACCTAAGACAGTATCTTGAATTTGTCTTGGTAGCCCACCAATGTACTTTTCTATACAACGATATAACGGAGTGACCATGTGGGGCACAAGAAGACTCAACTCATGGAACCGAGTTGTATATGCTAAGTTTTCCCCACTATCTTGGGCAAGATCCCAAAATTCAGCTTCTAACTTCTTCACTTCATTTCGAGGACAGAACTCCTCGGTCATAAGCCTTTTGACCTCATCCCAAGGTAAGGCCATAGCTATGTCAACACCCCTATTCCTTTTCTCCCCATTCCACCAAGTAAGTGCTCGTTTTTATAGGACACTTGTAGCATGACGAACACGGAGGTTGTCGGGACAGTCACTATTGAGAAAGGTATTCTCAATACTTTCAAACCATTGAAGGAGTCCAGTAGCTCCTTCGGTACCATAGAACTTTAGGGGATTGCACGAATTGAAGTGTTTGAAGGTGCATTGAGATGGATTATTTCCACCATTTCCACCATTACCACCATTATTACCACTATTGCTTCCATTTCCACCATTGCCATTAGTGGCACCATTGGCTTGGGTGAGTTGTGTCACCAATTGGGTAAGAATAGCAGCAATGTCGGAGTTGGCGTTGGCGGCGGGAGCACGACGAGGAGGCATTCTACAGATTTTCACAAAACAAGAAAAAAGATCGTAAGAACTTATGAGAATTGCTAGGATTTAATATAGGATGAGATAACCAAGTAAAAATAGATGTTCATAGTTTGGATTGTACTCAAAAGTGATAAAATCACTTGAATACTAAGGCATATTAAGGTTAATTTAAACTTATATAATTTTTAAGGAGACATGCTTTAGCCTATAGGTAAACACTCATCTCGGGAATTCCCAGGAAAGCATACGGGTCTCTCGGTTGATTGGGATTTATGCGAAATGCTTTCCTAGACAGAAAACCCAAAATACAGGTGTCACCCTTCCAGATTGCACGTGTCCTCAAATAATTTAACAAGTTTAAAAACCTTAACGAAGAAAAGAAAATTTTAAAGATTTTTGCTTCAAGAATTTTTCCACATGCTTAGAAAGAATAAAGAAAGAAAGGAAGATAGAAATATTTTTTTTTAGGAGATAGAAAAGGATATTATTTATTTAATTATTAAAAATATCCTAATAAGTCATGCATTTCTAACAAGTAAGGTACCAAATATAATAAACAATTTATCATGGTAAGCATGTAGCACGTAGCATGTAACACATAGCACAAAATCATGAAATATAGCATAAGTGGGTGTCCTAAAGTTATAGTCTAGGTCAAGGTGTCTAATAACCTAATTCCCTATAACCAAGACTCTGATACCAATCTGTCACACCCCGACCGATGGCGGAATCATCGGGGCGGGACATGTAAGACTGTTCATAGCACATGGTTGACTAGATTGAAATAATATTAAGGTCAAATTTCCATTACACAAAATCCAAGTACAAAATCAAATTCAAACAAGAAACATAAACAACTCATAAAATCTTGATTTATATTGCTAAGTCCAAATCCTATGTTGAACACGTCTTGTATCAATCTCACATATTGGGGCCTGAAACATGAATAAAATAAAGTCAACTAAAAAGTTGGTGAGTATAACACAGTTGTATATAGATAGCATATAGTTGAAAACAAATCCTTTACAAGACATGATAAAATAAGGCATTTATGGGGAGCCGCTATTGTGTAACCAAGTACAATCAAACCTTAGTAACTAGTATGCAAATTGTGTTGTCGGTATCAATCACCTCCACTTGGGTGGGTTTGTCAGACTCAATAGATCTATCATTGAAAACCGTCGGCTTGTATAGTTAATGATTGTACATAATAGCATGCAAAAGTTAGCACAAATAGTCCTCGGGCACAAAGCTCAAATTGCACACATGAATGTAATAGGTTTTGTAATTGTGTTGTTTGCGTAAATGTAAACATGTAATTTGTATATAGTTCATGTTTCACCCCAAAAGTGTAAAAGAGTAAAAGGGGGTTGTGAATACTCACTTGGTATGGAAGTGAAGCTAACAAGGAATATAGATAGCAAATAAGATCCTTGAAATGCACACTTTAACCTAAAGAGTAATATGTATTGAATCACATAGATGCATAAAGTTTAAGTCTAAAATGAAAGTTGAATTTGTATATAAAACCATTGATTTGTATTTAAAAAGTATTGGATAAAATATATAAAGTTTGAGGTAAAATATGTTTGAAACAATTTAATTTGGTTTGAATTAAATAAATAAGTGTATAACTATAGTTTATGTAAATATTAATTGCAATTAAGTATAAGTGAATGAATGATTTTGTAAATTAAATAAATCATCATTCTTTATAAATTTTGTAACTTAATTGTTTAAAATATCATTTAAGTGTAAGTTGATAAATAAATTTAATTTTTATAAACTTTTCAATAATTTATATTTATGCCAAGATTAAACTTTTAATCTATTTTTTTAATACAGAAAACATATTTTTATAAAATCTGAATCATTTACTGATTAAAATATAAAAATTATAATTTTGATACAAATTCTGAGTCTAGCACGACCGTGCCTCGGAAGGGCACGATCGTGCACAAGCCACGGGCGCGACCGCGCTAGTCGGGGCGCGACAGGGTTGATCAACAGGAGCACAATCTAGACAAGTTTGACAGGCACGACCGTGCCTTGGCCCGGCACGGTCGTGTCTATGATCTTTAGACACAACAGGGACTAGGTCAGAGGGCATGACAAGGTCTGGACAGGAGGACACGACCGCGCTGCTAATCGGCACGACCGTGCTAAATGAGGCACGGCCGCGCTAGATGATTAGCGCGACCGTGTCTTTTCCAAATCAGACACGAATTGACAGATTCTTGTATTTTAAACAATGTAATTGATAGGGCTTTTGATTAATGGGTTATTACGAGTCTAATAATAAAAATTAATTGTATGGAAATCGTGTTTAAGAGTGGAATCGATTAAATCCTTTTTTATCAATATGAGAATTTTGGTTCAGGACGATTCTTATGATGGAAGCCCCAACTAACAGAGTGCTTTTGATACAGATATTGAAATGAATAAATTATAGGATTCAATTAACCTGAATAGAAGCGAATCGATAGAGAATGGTAAAGAGGAAGCTCCGGCGTCGACGGCTTGGGTTCCGGCGATCTTTGCTGCAACTCCGGTCAATGCAGATAGTCCAGGAGTTTCAGGGATGACTGAGAATCGAGACTTTACTGCTAGATTTGAGAGAATTCGGTTTGAAATACGAATTCTAGTTTCTTGGAAAGCTTGAGAGAGAATTTTCTTTGAGTTTCATGAATTTTGATTAATTGGATGAAAGGAGAATAATTGGCAGTATTATTTTGAAAGCATAACGTAATTCGGTTACGGATTCGAGCAATCGGGCGATTAAAGTTGCAGTTACGATTCAGCTGTTTCGCAGGCGCGACCGTGCCAAAAATAGGCGCGACCGTGCCGAAGCACTTAGCGCGACCGTGCTAGGATGAAGCACGACCGTGCTAACTAGGGTTTCTTGATATTTTCCAACTTTAGTCCTTGACTTTTCAGGTTTGATAAGTTTGAATAAAATAGTTTCTTGCATAGTGTTTTAATGTATATAATCTAGTGAAACTTGCGAATTTGTATAGAATTATTGCATTAAATTTACGGCCAGAAAATAATGAGCCATTGCACGAGTATAGAACTTGAAATTGCACGAGGAAGAAAGCCCTGCGCACTTAGCAGGTGCGTAGGCAGCATGTCTAGTATATATAGCTGGTTTGTGTTGTGATTAAGTACGTACTCATTTGCACACTGTAATCGGCTATGATTATCAATAGACGAAGTTTAAAGTATCTTGTGTTTGTTGTCGGTTTACTTTGTGTTGATTGAATTTCCATCTAGTCACGGGCATTCCGCACCCGGTTAGACAAGCCAACGCACTTGCATGTGACGGACCGAGACACCCGGGAACCTACAAGTGCTGAAGCAATTCTTGTGACAAGCACTCTGAAGCTGAGAGAGACTGAAGACATCTCCAGAGCTGCTGTCAAGGGGGAGTTTGTTGAAGTAATTCTTGTGAGATGCACTCTGAAGATTGTTTTTATTTATGTATTGTCTTTCTTTATCTGTATTTGTATTTCAGCATCTATATGTTTTGGTTCATCAAGTTGTAATCATGTTCGTAGGTACTTTTCATTGTATTTGTCTTTCTTTAGTGTTGTGCGCACTTAACATGTACGCAGGTTGCTTAACCTGCGTACTTAGCAAGTACGCAAGAACAAAGCCCTGCGCACTTAGCAAGTGCGTAGGCAGCATGTTTAGTATATATAGCGGGTTTGTGTTGTGATTAAGTACGTACTCATTTGCACACTGTAATCGGCTATGATTATCAATAGACAAAGTTTAAAGTATCTTGTGTTTGTCGTCGGTTTACTTTGTGTTGATTGAATCTCCATCTAGTCACGGGCATTCCGCACCCGGTTAGACTAGTCAACGCACTTGCAACTGACGGCCCGAGACACACGGGGACCAACAAATGCTGAAGCAATTCTTGTGACAAGCACTCTGAAGCTGAGAGAGACTGAAGACATCTCCAGAGCTGCTGTCAATGGGGAGTTTGTTGAAGCAATTCTTGTGACATGCACTCTGAAGATTGTTTTTACTTATGTATTGTCTTTCTTTATTTGTATTTGTATTTCGGCATCTGTATGTTTTGGTTCATCAAGTTGTAATCATGTTCGTAGGTACGTGTCGTTGTATTTGTCTTTCTTTAGTGTTGTGCGCACTTAACATGTGCGCAAGTTGCTTAACCTGCGTACTTAGCAAGTACGCAAGAACATTGTCTACGTACATGCTAAGTACGCAAGAAGAAAGCCCTACGTACTTAGTAAGTGCGTAGGCAGCAGGTCTAGTATATATAGCTGGTTTGTGTTGTGATTAAGTACGTACTCATTTGCACACTGTAATCGGCTATGATTATCAATAGACGAAGTTTAAAGTATCTTGTGTTTCTTGTCGGTTTACTTTGTGTTGATTGAATCTCCATTTAGTCACGGGCATTCCGCACCCGGTTAAACTAGCCAACGCACTTGCATGTGACGGCCTGCGACACTCGGGGACCTACAAGTGCTGAAGCAATTCTTGTGACAAGCACTCTGAAGCTGATAGAGACTTAAGACATCTCCAGAGCTGCTGTCAAGGGGGAGTTTGTTGAAGCAATTCTTGTGACATGCACTCTAAAGATTGTTTTTATTTATGTATTGTCTTTCTTTATCTGTATTTGTATTTCAACATCTATATGTTTTAGTTCATCAAGTTGTAATCATGTCCGTAGGTACTTTTCGTTGTATTTGTCTTTCTTTAGTGTTGTGCGCACTTAACATGTGCGCAGGTTGTTTAACCTGCGTACTTAGCAAGTACGCAAGAACATTGTCTGCATACTTGCTAAGTACGCAGGAAGAAAGCCCTGCGCACTTAGCAAGTGCTTAGGCAGCATGTCTAGTATATATAGCTAGTTTGTGTTGTGATTAAGTACGTACTCATTTGCACACTGTAATCGGCTATGATTATCAATAGACGAAGTTTAAAGTATCTTGTGTTTGTTGTCGGTTTACTTTGTGTTGATTGAATCTCCATCTAATCACGGGCATTCCGCACCCGGTTAGACTAGCCAACGCACTTGCATGTGACGGCCCGAGACACTCGGGGACCTACAAGTGCTGAAGCAATTCTTGTGACAAGCACTCTGAAGCTGAGAGAGACTGAAGACATCTCCAGAGCTGCTGTCAAGGGGGAGTTTGTTGAAGCAATTCTTGTGACATGCACTCTGAAGATTATTTTTACTTATGTATTGTCTTTCTTTATTTGTATTTGTATTTCAGCATCTGTATGTTTTGGTTCATTAAGTTGTAATCATTTCGTAGGTACTTTTCGTTGTATTTGTCTTTCTTTAGTGTTGTGCGCACTTAACATGTGCGCAGGTTGCTAAACCTGCGTACTTAGCAAGTACGCAAGAACATTGTCTGCGTACTTGCTAAGTACGCAAGAACAAAGCCTTGTGTACTTAGCAAGTGCGTAGGCAGAAGGTCTAGCATATATAGCTGGTTTGTGTTGTGATTAAGTACGTACTCATTTGCACACTGTAATCGGCTATGCTTATCAATAAACGATGTTTAAAGTATCTTGTGTTTGTTGTCGGTTTACTTTGTGTTGATTGAATCTCTATCTAGTCACGGGCATTCCGCACCCGGTTAGACTAGCCAACGCACTTGCATGTGCCGATCCGAGACACCCGGGGACCTACAGGTGCTGAAGAAATTCTTGTGACAAGCACTCTGAAGCTGATAGAGACTGAAGACATCTCCAGAGCTGCTGTTAAGGGGAAGTTTGTTGAAGCAATTCTTGTGACATGCACTCTGAAGATTGTTTTTATTTATGTATTGTCTTTCTTTATCTGTATTTGTATTTCAGCATCTATATGTTTTTGTTCATCAAGTTGTAATCATGTTCGTAGGTACTTTTCGTTGTATTTGTATTTCTTTAGTGTTGTGCGCACTTAACATGTGCGCAGGTTGCTTAACTTGCGTACTCAGCAAGTACGCAAGAACATTGTCTGCGTACTTGGTAGGTACGCAACAACAAAGCCTTGCGCACTTAGCAAGTGCGTAGGTAGCGTGTCTAGTATATATAGCTGGTTTGTGTTGTGATTAAGTACGTACTCATTTGCACACTGTAATCGGCTATGATTATCAATAGACGAAGTTTAAAGTATCTTGTGTTTGTTGTCGGTTTACTTTGTGTTGATTGAATCTCCATCTAATCACGGGCATTCCGCACCCGGTTAGACTAGCCAACGCCCTTGCATGTGACGGCCCGAGACACTCGGGGACCTACAAGTGCTGAAGCAATTCTTGTGACAAGCACTCTGAAGCTGAGAGAGACTGAAGACATCTCCAGAGCTGCTGTGAAGGGGGAGTTTGTTGAAGCAATTCTTGTGACATGCACTCTGAAGATTGTTTTTACTTATGTATTGTCTTTCTTTATTTGTATTTGTATTTCAGCATCTATATGTTTTTGTTCATCAAGTTGTAATCATGTTCGTAGGTACGTGTCGTTGTATTTGTCTTTCTTTAGTGTTGTGCGCACTTAGCATGTGCGTAGGTTGCTTAACCTGCGTAATTAGCAAGTACGCAAGAACATTGTCTGCGTACTTGCTAAGTACGCAAGAAGATAGCCCTGCGTACTTAGCAAGTGCGTAGGCAGCAGGTCTTGTATATATAGCTGGTTTGTGTTGTGATTAAGTACGTACTCATTTGCACACTGTAATCGGCTATGATTATCAATAGACGAAGTTTAAAGTATCTTGTGTTTGTTGTCGGTTTACTTTGTGTTGATTGAATCTCCATCTAGGCACGGCCATTCCGCACCCGGTTAGACTAGCCAACGCACTTGCATGTGACGGCCCGAGACACCCGGGGACCTACAAGTGCTGAAGCAATTCTTGTGACAAGCACTCTAAAGCTGATAGAGACTGAATACATCTCCAGAGCTGCTGTCAAGGGGGAGTTTGTTGAAGCAATTATTGTGACATGCACTCTGAAGATTGTTTTTACTTATGTATTGTCTTTCTTTATTTGTATTTGTATTTCAGCATCTGTATGTTTTGGTTCATCAAGTTGTAATCATGTTCGAAGGTACGTGTCGTTGTATTTGTCTTTCTTTAGTGTTGTGCGCACTTAACATGTGCGCAGGTTGCTTAACCTGCGTACTTAGCATGTACGCAAGAACATTATCTGCGTACTTGCTAAGTACGCAAGAAGAAAGCCTTGCGTACTTAGCAAGTGCGTAGGCAGCAGGTCTAGTATATGTAGCTGGTTTGTGTTGTGATTAAGTACGTACTCATTTGCACACTGTTATCGGCTATGATTATCAATAGAAGAAGTTTAAAGTATCTTGTGTTTGTTGTTGGTTTACTTTGTGTTGATTTAATCTCCACCTAGTCACGGGCATTCCGCACCCGGTTAAACTAGCCAACGCACTTGCATGTGAGGATCCGAGACACCCGGGGACCTACAAGTCCTGAAACAATTCTTGTGACAAGCACTCTGAAACTGATAGAGACTGAAGACATCTCCAGAGCTGTTGTTAGGGGGAGTTTGTTGAAGCTATTCTTGTGACATGCACTATGAAGAATGTTTTTACTTATGTATTGTCTTACTTTATTTGTATTTGTATTTCAGCGTCTGTATGTTTTGGTTCATCAAGTTGTAATCATGTTCGTAGGTACTTTTCGTTGTATTTGTCTTTCTTTAGTGTTGTGCGCACTTAACATGTGCGCAGGTTGCTAAGCCTGCGTACTTAGCAAGTACGCAAGAACATTGTCTGCGTACTTGCTAAGTACGCAAGAACAAAGCCTTGTGTACTTAGCAAGTGCGTAGGCAGAAGGTCTAGCATATATAGCTGGTTTGTGTTGTGATTAAGTACGTACTCATTTTCACACTGTAATCGGCTATGCTTATCAATAGACGAAGTTTAAAGTATCTTGTGTTTGTTGTCGGTTTACTTTGTGTTGATTGAATCTCTATCTAGTCACGGGCATTCCGCACCCGGTTAGACTAGCCAACGCACTTGCATGTGACGGCCCGAGACACGCGGGGACCTACAAGTGCTGAAGCAATTCTTGTGACAAGCACTCTGAAGCTGATAGAGACTGAAGACATCTCCAGAGCTGCTGTCAAGGGGGAGTTTGTTGAAGCAATTCTTGTGACATGCACTCTGAAGATTGTTTTTATTTATGTATTGTCTTTCTTTATCTGTATTTGTATTTCAGCATCTATATGTTTTTGTTCATCAAGTTGTAATCATGTTCGTAGGTACTTTTCGTTGTATTTGTCTTTCTTTAGTGTTGTGCGCACTTAACATGTGCGCAGTTTGCTTAACCTGCGTACTTAGCAAGTACGCAAGAACATTGTCTGCGTACTTGCTAAGTACGCAAGAACAAAGCCCTGCGCACTTAGCAAGTGCGTAGGCAGCATGTCTAGTATATATAGCTGGTTTGTGTTGTGATTAAGTACGTACTCATTTGCACACTGTAATCGGCTATAATTATCAATAGACGAATTTTAAAGTTTCTTGTGTTTGTTGTCGGTTTACTTTGTGTTGATTGAATCACCATCTAGTCATGGGCATTCCGCACCCGGTTAGACTAGCCAACGCACTTGCATGTGACGGCCCGAGACACCCGGGGACCTACAAGTGCTGAAGCAATTCTTGTGACAAGCACTCTGAAGCTGAGAGAGACTGAAGACATCTCCAGAGCTGCTGTTAAGTGGGAGTTTGTTGAAGCAATTCTTGTGACATGCACTCTGAAGATTGTTTTTACTTATGTATTGTCTTTCTTTATTTGTATTTGTATTTGTATTTCAGCATCTGTATGTTTTGGTTCATCAAGTTGTAATCATGTTCGTAGGTACTTTTCGGTGTATTTGTATTTCTTTAGTGTTGTGCGCACTTAACATGTGCGCAGGTTGCTTAACTTGCGTACTCAGCAAGTACGCAAGATCATTGTCTGCGTACTTGGTAAGTACGCAACAACAAAGCCTTGCAAACTTAGCAAGTGTGTAGGCAGCATGTCTAGTATATATAGCTGGTTTGTGTTGTGATTAAGTACGTACTCATTTGCACACTGTAATCGGCTATGATTATCAATAGACGAAGTTTAAAGTATCTTGTGTTTGTTGTCGGTTTACTTTGTGTTGATTGAATCTCCATTTAGTCATGGGCATTCCGCACCCGGTTAGACTAGCCAACGCACTTGCATGTGACGGCTCGAGACACCCGGGGACCTACAAGTCCAGAAGCAATTCTTGTGACAAGCACTCTGAAGCTGATAGAGACTGAAGAGATCTCCAGAGCTGCTGTCAAGGGGGAGTTTGTTGAAGCAATTATTGTGACATGCACTCTGAAGATTGTTTTTACTTATGTATTGTCTTTCTTTAATTGTATTTGTATTTCAGCATCTGTTTGTTTTGGTTCATCAAGTTGTAATCATGTTCGAAGGTACGTGTCGTTGTATTTGTCTTTCTTTAGTGTTGTGCGCACTTAACATGTGCGCAGGTTGCTTAACCTGCGTACTTAGCATGTACGCAAGAACATTATCTGCGTACTTGCTAAGTACGCAAGAACAAAGCCCTGCGTACTTAGCAAGTGCGTGGGCAGCATGTCTAGTATATATAGCTGGTTTGTGTTGTGATTAAGTACGTACTAATTTGCACACTGTAATCGGCTATGATTATCAATAGACGAATTTTAAAGTTTCTTGTGTTTGTTGTCGGTTTACTTTGTGTTGATTGAATCACCATCTATTCATGGGCATTCCGCACCCGGTTAGACTAGCCAACGCACTTGCATGTGCTGATCCGAGACACCCGGGGACCTACAAGTGCTGAAGAAATTCTTGTGACAAGCACTCTGAAGCTGATAGAGACTGAAGACATCTCCAGAGCTGCTGTCAAGTGAGAGTTTGTTGAAGCCATTCTTGTGACATGCACTCTGAAGATTGTTTTTATTTATGTATTGTCTTTCTTTATCTGTATTTGTATTTCAGCATCTATATGTTTTTGTTCATCAAGATGTAATCATGTTTGTAGGTACTTTTCGTTGTATTTGTATTTCTTTAGTGTTGTGCGCACTTAACATGTGCGCAGGTTGCTTAACTTGCGTACTCAGCAAGTACGCAAGAACATTGTCTGCGTACTTGGTAAGTACGCAACAACAAAGCCTTGCGCACTTAGCAAGTGCGTAGGCAGCATGTCTAGTATATATAGCTGGTTTGTGTTGTGATTAAGTACGTACTCATTTGCACACTGTAATCGGCTATGATTATCAGTAGACGAAGTTTAAAGTATCTTGTGTTTGTAGTCGGTTTACTTTGTGTTGATTGAATCTCCATTTAGTCATAGGCATTCCGCACCCGGTTAGACTAGCCAACGCACTTGCATGTGACGGCCCGAGACACCCGGCAACCTACAAGTGCTGAAGCAATTCTTGTGACAAGCACTCTGAACTTGAGAGAGACTGAAGATATCTCCGGAGCTGCTGTCAAGGGGGAGTTTGTTGAAGCAATTATTGTGACATGCACTCTGAAGATTGTTTTTACTTATGTATTGTCTTTCTTTATTTGTATTTGTATTTCAGCATCTGTATGTTTTGGTTCATCAAGTTGTAATCATGTTCGAAGGTACGTGTCGTTGTATTTGTCTTTCTTTAGTGTTGTGCGCACTTAACATGTGCGCAGGTTGCTTAACCTGCGTACTTAACATGTACGCAAGAACATTATCTGCGTACTTGCTAAGTACGCAAGAAGAAAGCCCTGCGTACTTAGCAAGTGCGTAGGCAGCAGGTCTAGTATATGTAGCTGGTTTGTGTTGTGATTAAATACGTACTCATTTGCACACTGTTATCGGCTATGATTATCAATAGAAGAAGTTTAAAGTATCTTGTGTTTGTTGTTGGTTTACTTTGTGTTGATTTAATCTCCACCTAGTCACGGGCATTCCGCACCCGGTTAAACTTGCCAACGCACTTGCATGTGCCGATCCGAGACACCCGGGGACCTACAGGTGCTGAAGAAATTCTTGTGACAAGCACTCTGAAGCTGATAGAGACTGAAGACATCTCCAGAGTTGCTGTCAAGGGGGAGTTTGTTGAAGCAATTCTTGTGACATGCACTATGAAGATAGTTTTTATTTATGTATTGTCTTTCTTTATCTGTATTTGTATTTCAGCATCTATATGTTTTGGTTCATCAAGTTGTAATCATGTTCGTAGTTACTTTTCGTTGTATTTGTCTTTCTTTAGTGTTGTGCGCACTTAACATGTGCGCAGGTTGCTTAACATGCGTACTTAGCAAGTACGCAAGAACATTGTCTATGTACTTGCTAAGTACGCAAGAACAAAGCCCCGCGCACTTAGCAAGTGCGTAGGCAGCATGTCTAGTATATATAGCTGGTTTGTGTTGTGATTAAGTACGTACTCATTTGCACACTGTAATCGGCTATGATTATCAATAGACGAATTTTAAAGTTTCTTGTGTTTGTTGTCGGTTTACTTTGTGTTGATTGAATCACCATCTAGTCATGGGCATTCCGCACCCGGTTAGACTAGCCAACGCACTTGCATGTGACGGCCCGAGACACCCGGCGACCTACAAGTGCTGAAGCAATTCTTGTGATAGCACTCTGAAGCTGAGAGAGACTGAAGACATCTCCAGAGCTGCTGTTAAGGGGGAGTTTGTTGAAGCAATTCTTATGACATGCACTCTGAAGATTATTTTTACTTATGTATTGTCTTTCTTTATTTGTATTTGTATTTCCGCGTCTGTATGTTTTGGTTCATCAAGTTGTAATCATGTTCGTAGGTACGTGTCGTTGTATTTGTCTTTCTTTAGTGTTGTGCGCACTTAACATGTGCGCAGGTTGCTTAACCTGCATACTTAGAAACTACGCAAGAACATTGTCTGCGTACTTGCTAAGTACGCAAGAAGATAGCCCTGCGTACTTAGCAAGTGCGTAGGCAGCAGGTCTGGTATAAATAGCTGGTTTGTGTTGTGATTAAGTACGTACTCATTTGCACACTCTAATCGGCTATGATTATCAATAGACGAAGTTTAAAGTATCTTGTGTTTGTTGTCGGTTTACTTTGTGTTGATTGAATCTCCATCTAGGCACGGGCATTCCGCACCCGGTTAGACTAGCCAACGCACTTGCATGTGACGGTTCGAGACACCCGGGGACCTAAAAGTGCTGAAGCATTTCTTGTGACAAGCACTCTGAAGCTGATAGAGACTGAAGACATCTCCAGAGCTGCTGTCAAGGGGGAGTTTGTTGAAGCAATTATTGTGACATGCACTCTGAAGATTTTTTTTACTTATGTATTGTCTTTCTTTATTTTTATTTGTATTTCAGCATCTGTTTGTTTTGGTTCACCAAGTTGTAATCATGTTCGAAGGTACGTGTCGTTGTATTTGTCTTTCTTTAGTATTTTGTGCACTTAACAAGTACGCAGGTTGGTTAACCTGCGTACTTAGCAAGTACGCAAGAACATTGTCTGCGTACTTGCTAAGTACGCAAGAAGAAAGCCCTGCGTACTTAGCATGTGCGTAGGCAGCAGGTCTAGTATATATAGCTGGTTTGTGTTGTGATTAAGTACGTACTCATTTGCACACTGTAATCGGCTATGATTATCAATAGACGAAGTTTAAAGTATCTTGTGTTTGTTGTCGGTTTACTTTGTGTTGATTGAATCTATATCTAGTCACGGGCATTCCGCACCCGGTTAGACTAGCCAACGCACTTGCATGTAACGGCCCGAGACACCCGAGGACCTACAAGTGCTGAAGCAATTCTTGTGACAAGCACTCTGAAGCTGATAGAGACTGAAGACATCTCCAGAGCTGCTGTCAAAGGGGAATTTGGATTCCTAGTTTGTCAAGTGTTTTGACAACTATTTTAGACGAGGCGCATAAATCCAAGTATTATATCCATCCGGGGGCCACAAAGATGTTTTCTCATTTGAGGTGTCATTTTTGGTGGCCGGGTATGAGGCGTGATATTGTTAAATATGTGGAAAGATGTCTCACATGCTTAAGGGTAAAAGCGGAGCACCAAAAGCTGTATGGAAAGCTTCAACCACTTGAAATACCGCTTTAGAAATGGGAGAACATAACCATGGATTTGATCTCTAAACTACAAAAGACTCGAAAAGGTTATGATGCGATATGCGTAGTAGTGGAACGATTGACAAAGAGTGCACATTTCCTTCCTATAAAGGAAACGTATTCATCGGATAGATTGGCGGAAATGTATGTGAACGAAATTGTGTCACGTCATGGTGTACCAGTGACGATTATATCGGATCATGATACGAGATTTACTTCTCATATTTGGAAGAAATTCCATGAGGATATGGGGACTAGATTGAATCTTAGCACCGCTTATCATCCACAAACAGATGGTCAAAGCGAGCGAATGATTCAAACGCTCGAGGATATGTTGTGAGCGTGTGCTTTGGATTTTGGGGGTAATTGGGACGACCATTTACCGTTGGCGGAATTTTCTTATAACAATAGCTACCATTCTAGTATTGGTATGTCGCCTTTTGAGGCGTTGTATAGGAGGAAATGTCGAACACCCATGTGTTGGGGTGAAATTGGTCAACGGGAACTTGGTAGCAAAGAGGTGGTCAAGGAAACTAATAGTAGTAGTGACCAAATAAAGGCTCGCTTGAAGGTGGCTCAAGATCGCCAAAACTCCTATGCGGATAATGGAAAGCGGGCGATTGAGTTTCAAGTGGGGGACTTTGTGCTTTTGAAAGTCTCTCCTTGGAAAGGGGTGATACGGTTTAGGAAACGGGGGAAGTTAAGTCCACGTTTCATCGGACCGTTTAAGGTGATTACAAGGGTGGGTGCGGTGGCTTAGCGTTTGGAGCTACCTGAGGGATTAAGTATACTTCATAACACGTTTCATGTGTCTCATTTGCGAAAAATTTTGGCGGATGAATCTACTTTTGTTCCATTGGATGATATTGAATTGGATGAAAAGTTTAATTATGTTGAGGAACCGGTGGCAAACTTGGATAGAAAGGTGAAGCGTTTACGAAATAAAGAGATTTGTCAAGTTTTGGTGAGGTGGAAACATAATAAGGGAGCGGAAACGACTTGGGAAATCGAGGAAGAAATGCTCAAATATTATGCGAACCTTTTTATGTGAAGTGTGGTTTCGGGGACGAAACCCAAATAAGGGGAGGTGATTTGTAACGAACCAAAATCCGGGTTTTGTTATAAATAAATAAATATTCTAATAAATATTATGGTGAAAATAATATTTTAGAAATAAGTTGAAACAAGTGAGTTTCAAGTTAGCAATGGAGTTATATTAGTTTTTAATTAATTTTGGAATGAAAATGGGTGAATTGGAAGTGGAAGGGCTAAAGTGTAACATGGCAAAAATCTGCCAATTTAACTAATGAAAGTCAAAATTGTCTTCATTTTGGATGAAGAGGTCGATGTTTGAAGAGAAAAAAAGGGAGAAAGGAGGAGTTGGAGCTAAATCTTGCAATTAAAGCTTGATTTGTGTAGGTTTTGGCTCACACAACACCTTCCTAACATCAAGTAAGTGTAGTCTTCCATTGATTTCACTATTGAATGTGTTAGTTGGTTGGTTTTGTAGAAATCCAGAAATTTTGAATGCATGTTGATAATTAGTGTTAGATTGTTGATAATCTAGCTAAACTAAAGGTAATGAATGGTGATTAACATCCTAGAACACTTTGATTTTGATTATGAGAAATTAGGGTTCATATGGAGAAATTTGGGGGTGTTTGGATTATGATGATAAAATGTTGAATTAGTGATGATTAAGTGTTTATATGATGTTAGACACTTGAATGAACACCAAATTAACCTAATAATAATTATTGAATGAAAAATTAGTGTTAAGGTAAGGATAATGAAACTCAAGTAGGTGAGTTTGGGTGAAAGAGGGTGTTTGGATATGAGTATAACTCAAACGGGTCAGTTTGGGTTGGAAATGGGAAATTGGGTTGCGAACCAAATTATAATGTGATTTTGATGTATGTTAGATTACTAAACTAGGTGTATATGTTTAGGTAATCAAATTTCAAAACTTGAAGGTGGTGCGGGATCTTCTAACCCGAAAGGTAAGTGCTCTTGCACTTACTTAGTATTTGATGATAAATGGTGTTATATGCAATGTTGTGTGCATAATGTGATAAGTTTCATAATGTGTAATGTGGTATGAATGTGTATAGTGGTGTACGAATAAGTGAATGAATGAAGTTATAGTATTAATACTATAATGGATATGTGGATATGGAGTTATGGTCTAAGTACCATAATGGATATGTTGATATGGAGTTATGGTCTAAGTACTATAATGGATATGTGGATATGAAGTTATGATCTAAGTATCATAATGGAAATGAGGTTATGGCCCTTGTGCCATAATGGAAATGGAAATGTGTTAATTATGTA
Source organism: Smallanthus sonchifolius (assembly GCA_023525975.1). Lineage (NCBI taxonomy): Eukaryota > Viridiplantae > Streptophyta > Magnoliopsida > Asterales > Asteraceae > Smallanthus > Smallanthus sonchifolius. The sequence continues at coordinate 19,746 of JAKNSE010000506.1, forward strand.
TGATAAATAAAAATAATGAAATTTGTAGGTGAAATGCAAGTGATTTGTAGCCTAATGACACATTTGGGTGGAAACGAGTCAAATGGGTGAACGGATGAAAAAAAGTAGTATTTACTTGTTTGATATGTTTTATCTTCATTACTAATAGTTTTATATGTGGTGTTATGTAGAAAAAGCTCCGGGATAGTCAAGGTCAAGTCTAAGGCGTATGTTTGATTCTCGTATGCGCAGTTTTGGTGATTTTGGGTGTATTTAGAAGCCCATCTAATGGATGTTCATGATAGTTGAAAATGGTTGTTTTGATGCAAAATTATGTTGTTTTGAATGTTAGAACCCATATTTAAGTGTTTGGTAAAATTTTGTGACAAAATGGGTTAAAGATGGAAAATTGATTAAGTGTTAAAAACTGCACAGGTCTGGCAACTTTCTGGAAAAAGAGGGTCTTCGCGCCACTCGAAAAGCCAGGGCTGGGGACACGCGAAGACATGGTCTTCGCGACACGCGAAGACATGGTCTTCCGGATTTAGTTTTTGGGATTCCCTTGCGGCACGTGAAGTGGGATTCCCTTGCGGCACGCGAAGGGAGGGCCCCAGATGTTCGCGACACGCGAACAGTAAAAAAAAGAAAAAGACACAAAAAAATCTTGGGATAAATGCTTCCGCGTGTGTAAATGTTTATTATAACCGGGTGTTTGAATTTAAGGGTTTTTCAAATGTCCTCACCATGGGCTAGAATTTTACTTACAAGTTTCATGATTCTACAATGATTTGCATAATCAAGCTTGCAGACACTCGACGATACTACAGGTGGTATTTTTGGAAACAAGAGGCCACAAGAAGCTTACAACCTGATTGAAGAAATAGCCATGAATAGCTATCAATGGTACAATCCAAGAAATACCAGGGGAGCCAGTAAAGGAGTTCATTCTGTCGATACTATCGCATAACTTTCTGCTCAAGTAGACGCCCTCACCAATTGAATCAATCAACTTAGTAAGGGTAAGACTGCTACTGAAGCTACTGAAGAAGTAAGGAGTATCACCACTAATACCGAGCATGTTGACTCTATCGGAACAAATCGCCTACAAAACAACCCCTATAGTAATACCTACAATCCTGGATGGAGGAACCATCCAAAATTCAGCTAGAAGGATAACAACAATCAGGGGCAATCTAGCTTTGGACAACAACAATAGTTTCAACAAAGACCATCCCAAAACTATCAGCCCCGCCAACAATTTCAGGGAACTAATAAGCCAAGAAACGGGTTAAGCTTGGAGGACGTGGTAAGTAAGTTAATCTCTATAACTGAGAGTCAAGCCCTTCTAGCGGATTCCCGTCACAAACAATATGAGGAGAAGTTTAGTCTTCACGAAGCTGAGTTTAGGACACAGAAAGCAACTCTTCTGACTCTTCTGTCCATTGAAACACAATTAGGGCAAATTCCAAAACTTCTATCCAAAAGACAACCAGGATGTCTTTCGAGTAATACTGAAACCAATCCAAAAGCAATGTAAGTGCTATCACTCTGAGGAATAGAAAGGTTTATCCAGAGCCACCAATGCCAGACGAAGAGGTTCAATCAATAAGGAAAGAGATATTCACCGGAGTACCGCTTCGTCCACATATCACATAAACAACCAACCAAGAATCACAATCAAAAGTAACTCCACCTCCAGCTCCAGTGGATACTCCTCCAAATGTTCCGACAAAGAGAGCATTCCATTCCCACATACCATATCCAGGAAGGTTAGTAAAACAGAAGACTGACGAACAATATGAGAAATTCATCGAGCTACTAAGTCAGATCCATGTCAACCTTCCCTTCTTGGATATCATACAAAAATGCCTAAGTATGGACGATTCTTGAAGGATTTCCTTACAAACAAGAGAAACATGGAAGAAGCAGTAAAAAGGACCAATTTTTGTGTCGCTCTTATTGAAAGATGTCTTCCAAAGAAACTTTCAGATCCTTGGAAATTCTCTCTACCATGTTTAATCGGACCACTACCGATAACATTTGCGCTCGCTGATCTAGGAGCAAGTGTGAATGTAATGCCATATGTCATGTTCAAAAGGTAAAAAATTGGAAATCCATGACCTGTCAATGCAACCATCGAACTCGCGGATGGATCAGTCAAATTACCTATAGGAGTCATTGAGAACTTACTAGTGAAAGTCGGCAAGTTTGTCTTCCCTGTCGATTTCATGGTTTTAGAAATGGGACCTGACTATTCCGTACCTCTAATTTTGGGTCGCTCATTTTTATCTACTGTCTGAGCCGTTATCGACATGAATGAAGGAATTTTGACACTTCGTGTTGGAAAACAATCAGTGACCTACAACATAGGGGGGAATGAATGCCTGTCTAATGATCCATTTGAAATTGCTCAATTCATCGATAGTAACCGAGACTACCAGCTGAAGAAAGCCAAAGAATTCAACAAAGGAAAGAAACTGAATCTTGGCAAGGACTTTGAGAACACTGACTGGATCGATGAATACTTTGATAAGCTACCAAAACTAAAGGAATTGAATGAGGTACAGGAGACACGATGGAAGTCAATGGCTCCCACCCAAAGAAAGACTGACGAAACACGTACGGGTCTGGGCAACGACCCTTAAATAAACGTGGCGCTTCCAGGAGGCAACCCGATGATCATGAATAAATTGAGAAGTTGGTGCATATGGAAAAAAGCATGGATCTCAGGTTTGGTTTTTCCAAATTTAAAGTTTCTATTACTTCAGCCCCCAGGTATGCCTTCTCGATACTAGGACCTTAGTAGCTTAACTACTACCTTTTATTTTTCTTGTCTGCTTTTATGTTTTCCTTTATATGTCAGGTAGAATAACATCACCAGATAGCTCCGCCACTCCTTTAAGGAATCACATTCCATCTCTACAACCTGAGGAACCGAAACCCACATTAAATTTCTCTAAAAATCGATGAAGTCTTTGAAGCAACATGTTGAAAAGTAGCTGATAAGCACAGCCTGACAGCAGCAATAAGTTTTGGCCTTAGTTTATACACTGAATTGACCGGGGGAGTACTAGTTTCTTTTCCCTTAAAACTTCATACATTTAAACTCTTGCATAGCATTTCATTACATGCATTTATACATTGAGGGCAATGCATAGTTTTAAGTGTGAGGTGGGGAATCAGAGATACAGGACTACTTGTACCCTCAAAGCAGTAAAATTTCAACTTGTGATTTTCTACCCATTTGACTAAAACGTTACAAAAACCTACCTTTTGTAAAACCCGAAGAATTTTCAAAATTTTAAACCCTAATATTTAAAACCTCTTTGAGTTCGCACCTAATTAAATAAATTGAATACATGGCAAGTAGAAACAAATGAATATTATGCATAACGATTCGCTAAACCCTATTCCATCCGTTTTCACGTGAGGAAAATCAAGCCTATTACACAGCATCAAATTTTTGGCGCAGTATATAATTATTCGCATGCTCTTGCGTTTGGCATTACTGAGTGTTTTTCAATTGAATTTTATGAATAATTAGAGCTTGTGTGACTTATACATATCAAGACCATGAACTAGTAGAAGTATGAAAGTGATTGAGGCACCTAGGACTTTGCTACCCTTATCCTTAAACCTAAAAATTTTAAATCCCAAAAATAGAATCCGCCTAGATAGCCCTTTGAGCCTTAGCCTTTTCTTTTCTACTACCCACAATTGTCACCCAACCAGCTATTCTTAAACACTGGTAATTGGCTAACTGTCTTCAAAATGGAAAAAAAATTATCCTATGTCGTTATTTCAAGTTTAGTACCATCGAGGCAACTTCGGAAAGAATCTGTTTTACTCAAATGAATTGGAATATACAAGAAGGTGGATGCATTAGGAAGAAACAACTGAACTATCTGCAAGGAATTGATGGAAAAATTATTTCAAGGAAATTGAGGAAAAAGAATTATTGAGGAAATTGTCTTTATGCAAAAAAAAAAGTTGGTCTTTTACCGGTTAGACCTTAAAAAGCTGGATATGCATTCTTTTGATTTCAATTTGCTTTCCTGTATTCATTTTGCAAAGCCTGAATTACCATCTGAACTCTAAGAGAAGATTTTCAAAGCAACTAATGATGTAAGAAAACGATGGCGTAAGTAAGAACAACTGCCACCATTCTGCAGCTTGTCAAAAAGTGCCGCCAAAAGAAGAGCCAAAAGACACGAAAAATGTGTGAGGTGTGGCAACTGAAGCCACGACGAAAAATGTAGCAAGAATCAAACTATTCCCAAAGTGAGTATACACATCTGATCAAAGTAGAGGTTGTTAGCCTACAAGCCGAAAGTTCCATACGGAGAGGCATCAATGTGTACTACACAGTAAGGAAAGAGTTGGCACTAATGATAGATCTTGGTCTTGGCAATTTGACCATAAACGAGCCCTCAGATTAGTTATACCCTCATGATCCGAGTACTGTAAAGGGACCTGTTAGTATTTTCCACTTTAATCCATGAAGCCGTAGATGTGTGTTTCACGATAGCTGTAGCCCTTCAAACTTGTTAAATCCCTAAAAACCCAAAATGATTTTCATCTTCACCCCTTATTTTTATTTTAGCCACATTACAACCTCTTTTAAAGTCCTATTGATTCATGCATACTGCTTAGTTAATTGGTGAAGACTTGATTTGCACACAAGCTTATGACCATTGCATAATTCAATTCGAACTTGAGTGTTCCACTTAACTTACATTATCCATACATACAAAACCCTAGAGTAGAGTGAACATTGTGAGGAATGAAAGCTTATGCATAATTGAAGTTCTAGTAGGCTTGTCATGAATTCCATCATAGAAAAATACAAAAATAGAATAAGCAGCTCAAGAATTACCCCGGAGTTTCCAAATACTTGGAGCTCCATTTCCCCTTGTAAAATTTTTAGTTATGAGTATGATCATGCATGAGTTTGCTTGATAACAAGCCAAGTTTAAGTGTGGGGTATTATGATATGTCCTAAATTATACATGTTTTGCATACATAATAATCCACATATTATGGTACTAATTGATTAATAACCTTGAAATTGATACTTAAAACTTTAATATTTCACAATTGAAGGTTATTCGGTATTCCAAAGACTAATAGAGCAAAAATCAGCTTAAAACATGAAGAAATTAAGCTTTTGGAAGACCAAACCCGAGCATTGACCCCCAAGAAGTCAAAATTGGACCACAGGAAGTCAACCAGCAGCTAAAAGACAAAACTGGGCAGCAGACATTGCTCATTCTGAGGCCTATAAATAGAGTGCTTGGGTTCTTGGTTTCACACACCCATACAAACCTTACAACAGCCATCCAGACCTCATTTGAGAGCGTATTTCATAGTTAGAGTAGAGAGTAGTGAGTGGAGGGGCTCTTCCTCCTTGTTCCGCAAGAGGGGAGCCTATGAAACTCAGCGTTATGCTAGTTAGTATGGCCATTCGTGGCTAAACTCTTTGTATTGCAAGGGTGAATATGAAATTTGGTGCATGTTAATGTTTAACGTATTAATCCAAGTGATGTGTTTATGTTTTTAGCTATTCGTCCTTAAAACCACCATTTTGATGGGTTTTTAGTATTGTCTAAATCCGTTTTTATATTTGTGAGTGTTCTTGATTTTAAAGTGTAAGATCGTAAAACCTTTTTAATCAAACTTCTTTTGAATCTTATACATCTTTATACAAGCAGAGATTGATAAGCCAAGGCTTGGTCAACACTAGTAAGGTCGTACGTCTTTATACGAACTTATTATGCGACCAAGAATTGGTGAACTCATGTTGGGAACGGTACGTCTTTATACTTGGTCCCATTGTTACACCGCCTCTCGATGAGAAAAATATAATCACCTATTTAACTATAATATAAAGCATTTTACGTTCGATGTCTTAAACCAACCCGGAGATGACCATTCGAAGGGTTGAGGGTAATTGTTGTACTTAATGGGAGGCACTACAATTTGTTAAAGCTTTTAAATTTGCAAATCAAATGTCATGAGGACGAGGCTCTAGCGGTGACCCGGGTCACACGTTTGTAGTAGTCATATCACTGGATTAGTCAATTAACATTATCACGTACCAAGCAGATTCAAAACCCAAAACAATACTATTCGTAATCTATCATTCCCGACATATTTACTTTCCTGTTATTTACTACTCTGTTCGTTGTGTTTCTATTACACACTTCACGCATGTTTTTACTTTTCTGCTATTTACTTTACCGTCATTTACTTTTCTATCATTTACTTTTCTGTCATTTACTTTTCTGCTCCACAAGCACACAAAACTCACTCACTAATTATACCGGCTAAACTATAACAAAAGTTGAGTATTGGAATTCGACCGTGTCCGTTGGTTCGATACTTGGTTCTTACCTAAACTATATTACGCTGCGATAGGTACACTTGCCTATTGTGTGTGTTTTAAGTTTGAGTATTTATCATTTTATAAATTTAAAACCTGATCTCGTGAAACCATTTCTAAAACAAATATATATTTATATATATATTTATACTTATCACACGACACGTCAGGCACATCAAAACATCAGAAACCTTGTGGGTTATCATGAATCGATTAACCAGAAATAGGTATACTGTTGTCTTACTTGGAAGATTTCAAAGCTAGAAGAGTCAACTAGACTGTATGTCAAAGTATTAGCCATCCTAAAGTACATATTCATTATCTTTGATAATGATAAACATCTTACTTCCAGGAGATAGAAGAAAGTCACAAGAACACACTTGTGAGTGAACATCTCTAAATATTCTCTGACAATTGGTCAAAGGGAACGAACGATTCAAACCGTTAAGGATACGCATAGGACTTATGAAAATGATCCCAATAGGAGCGAGAATGCTCGGCTATCGCAAAATTGAATATCATGCAATAGCAAATTGCACACTATGCATATTGACGAAAACGGCAATCCTCACATGATGGACTAAGATAGAAATAGCCAACTTAACAGCTCAGGAACCACTTAAGAGTTGGTTTATAAAACTCCTGGAGTAGGAGACACGGTTTAAGGTAGTCAAGGAGATCACGCTGGCTACTATAAGGAAACCTCTGTAACCTCAAATTGATGACAAGATTTTGTCATAAGATATCATCAAAATGAGTATAGTTCTTTTTTGGCAAGAATGAGAAACCGCTCTACGATACATTGAAACAATTAAGATTCTAGATAGAATCGATTCTATGGCGTATAAACTCAAGTTGCCTTAGAAAACTCGGCAGCTTGCATAACATAATTTATGCATAGTGCAAGGAACGTTTGTCTAAAAAATCGTTATCTATACTACCAAAGGAAATTTACTTCGATGACAAGTTTCACATTGACAAAGAAGTCAATAATAGTCCTTGAGACAAGACATTAAGGGAATTAATGTGTAAAAGAAAGGTGAACTTCAGAAATAACAACACAAACCCTTGGAATTCCAAGTCGGAGACAACGTGCTATTGCAAGTCTCGCCTTGAAAAGGGGCCGTTAGATTTAAGAACCGAGGTAAGCTCAGCCCCCGATACATCGAACCTTTTGATTAGGTCTAGTGGCTTACCGACTTAAGCCACCCCAACAACTCAGCGGTATACACAACACATCCCATGTGAAGTACTTATTTAGATGGCACCCTTGTCATACCACTTGAGGGATTCAGATCAACAATAAACTACACCTCGTGGGACAACCAATTGAGATCATGGATCGGGAAATCAAGAAACTAAAACAGAGTCGCATCCCTAAACTCTAAGCGAGGACCAGAATCCACTTGGGAACACGAGGATCAAATGAGACTTAAGTATCCCAGTTGTTCAACAATGAACCAGTTGCAGACAACACCAACTTAATTTCGGGAGGAAATTCTTTTAACTGGGGGAGGATGTGACAACTGGTAATTTTACCACGTAATTATTTAAATGTAATTACACGAGACTTCACATATTAGACTAATTTTATTTAATTAGGTCTAACCCCATCCAGTAGAGTCCAACCACTACACAACTACATAGGAAATAATAGAGATTTCTTAGACACATCGAACCCCATATCGCGTTGGTGATAAATTGAAAATAAAAATCTAAACAACTCGAGACGTTCTCCTTATTTTTAATAGTGGAGAATACCCACTCAGATAAAAATAAATCTGAACATAATACAACAGGCACATATTTTATCTGAACTACAAAACTTATATTATTTTGTTTATACGACTCATCCCCGACACGTAACAACAAATTGAAAAAATGACGCGCGGGTATTATACCGAACTTGGACTAACGAGTAACACCCAAACACCACCCTACTACCCTACCCCTACCCCTACCCTACCCCCTTCGTTTTTCTCCTTCATAGCCGAAACACACCAAAAAGATGGTGTTTCCTCTTTGTTCCCCTTGACACCAACAAAACCATCTTGTTCCTTGCTACCATGACAAACATGTCCCTTTGGAACACTTTACCTAGTGAGTAATACACAAGCTTAAGATTATATATATGTGTGACACCCGACATTTCAGGTTAATATCCGTACACGATATAAACGAGTTTATATTATATTTGTTTTCGTGATTTACCTAATTGCATAAATTATGACATTAAAGTCTTAGAAAAGCCGTACATTGTTTCATTTCATATTTTGGTAATTCTAGGAATTACCGGTTCACATACCCGTATAACCCGACTAAATACGAACATTAATGATTAAATTAAATAACCAAGAAAAATATTTAGACATATATATTACACGAACTTTACGTTGGACGATAATTCATTTTTAGACTAAAATATATATAAAAATACGTAAAAGTAAACTAACGAACTCTTTCGAAGATATTACCTAGTAGCGTCAACTTTATATATCTATACCTACAAATAATCACCTCAACGAATTATACAATCCAAGATTTCAATATCTTTCGTTAACGAGCCATAAACTTAAAAAATTTATAATACCGTGGGGAAACCTAAACCAAATTAAATTACCATTTGAAACTCTAATTAATATTAATACCCTTAATGAATTAATTAATTAACACTTAAATCTAAATATTAAATATTAGATAAATTAACCCAAACCACTCCCTTGACTTCTCAGCCGAAAATAAGAGAAGCCCATTCCCCCCCCCCATCTATTCCCAAGATTTCCATATACATACCATCTCTTGTCATTCACCACTCACTCAAGCACACTCTCTCTTTCTCATTTCCTTACGGCAATTTCCCCATTTTCTTTCAATTTGAATCCAAGTTTTAGGGCAAAATCCACCATATTTCGGTGTTATAAGAAGAGTTCCAAGTGTTTTTCTCAAGAATCACGCGAAGGAGTTCAAGACCATTCTCTGTTTTCTCTCATCATCTTCATATCTGTTTTAAGGTAAAAACTCAATACTATCTATATTACTTTCTTTAGAAACCGTAGCTAAAACTTACAAAATATTCAAACGCAAGTAAGATAACAAGAAAAGTGTGTCGAATTCAAGTTTAAAACATAAAAATATGCAGGACTGATTCTGTCATTCAGAATTGCAGTAATCGAAACTATAGTTTCGATACCTGTTTCCCAATCGAAACTAGGAGTTTCGATACTAGTTTGATCGAAACTAGGAGTTTCGATACCTATTTGATCGAAACTAGGAGTTTCGATACTTGTTTACTCAATCGAAACTAGGTAGTTTCGATAGCTATTATTCAATCGAAACTAGGAGTTTCGATACCTAGTACTCAATCGAAACTAGGAGTTTCGATACCCAGTTTACTTAATCGAAACTAGGTAGTTTCGACCTCTATTCTGTTATGTTCTGTTCAATCGAAACTAGGTAGTTTCGATACCTGGTCATCAGTCCCATTTAGCAGTAACTTAGAACTGTTTTTACTACAAAGCAAGTGTTGAACAACTAAGAAGATTTTAAACAAACACAACCAGATTTACAAAGTCGGTGAACAATTTGCATTATGAGACGTTCGGTCTTAACACAATTTACCCTTTGGTATCTAGGGTACAAATAGTCAAATTGACTAGAACAAATATCGTTACAAGCATACACAAACTCAAGGTGAGTTTAACGGCCCCCTTTTACTGTTTTGTACTATTTGGGGGAAGAACATACTTATAACTATTTTTATATGATAACAAGAAAACAAGACCCGACCTTTATGTATGCATAAGTGAACACATTTGGAGCTCGTAAAGTCCCCTGATCATCATATTTATAACCATTAGCTATAGGTTAGCCTGAGATTCTATGGATAGTACTATTGGGTCTGACACCCCCGGTCATGGTTAGTCGCGCTAACCATGGGTCCCTCTGGCCAAATGACTGCATAGTGTTCTAATATTGCTCGTGAGGGGCAAAACACATGGTCTTGGTTTGGTTATGCCTCATGTATGTACATATTATTTGTATTCCTAGCTAGTTTACAAATGGGTCAAACATTACTTGTTTTGCTTATCATATACGTAAAAATCATTTTCATGCACTTGGTTTGCTCATTGTATTCATATTTAAATCACCAACCTAGTGTTGACATTTTCAAGTATGTTTTTCAGGAAACTGAACGTGATAGCAAGGGTAATACTACGTAGGGTTCATGCATACACGGTGGATACAACTTTTGAAGATTTTTCTTGTATAACCCATAATGTTCGGGTCATATTTGCAAAATCTTAATATTTTTGTAACTTCAATTTCTATTTTGGGCTGTAAAACCTTAAAATTAATTTATGTATCTAGTTGTATGTATGCGTTTGCAATAATTATATGCTTTGAAAAACCATGAACGTCGCGCCTTGCGTTTCCGCCTTGGCGGGGTGTGACAGATTGGTATCAGAGCCATTGATTATAGCGAACTAGGAGTCTAAAAATCGAACCTAGTCTATAATTTACATGACTCACTGAGACGTTTTTCATTGCATATGCATGTCATAACTTATCATCATATTGTACGAATATCGTAGACACTGAACATCGTCACACACTAACCCCATTTCGACTTCAGACCCATGGCACCCAAAAGAAGGACACCGCGTGACACTACCGGTGAAAACAACACGACGATTTCCGCAGAAGTTGAGCAACTCATATCACAACGTGTAGCCGCCGCCTTGGAGCAGTACGAAGCCAATCGGAATAACATCGGAGGAAATGGTAGTGGTAGTGGAGGAGGTGCAGGAGGCAGTGGCACTGCTGGAGGTTCTGGAGGTAACAGAATGTGTAATCACCTCTATAACACAGTCACGATCTAAGTTAACAACATTATTAAAAATATTGACTTGTGACCCTACAGATACTTCGAGCAAGAAGTGCACTTATAAGGATTTTCTATCTTGCAACCCTCGCAACTTCAATGGCACCGAGGGTGCAGTAGGCCTGATGAGGTGGATTGAGAAGATGGAATCTGTGATTGACATTAGTGAATGCACAGCCGACTGTATGGTGAAATATGCCACTTGCACACTTGCTGACAAGGCACTAACCTGGTGGAATTCTCAGATGAAAACATTGGGAAGACAGACTGCCTACCAGCTATCTTGGGATGATCTAAAGGCCATGATGATCGAGGAGTACTGTCCTCGAAATGAATTGCAAAAAATCGAAACTGAAATGTGGAACCTTCAAATGATAGGAGATGATGTGGCTGGTTACACTGACAGGTTCAATGAGCTGGCAATCTTGGTGCCACACATGGTCACGCCCGAGTACAAAAAGGTTGAAAGGTACTTGTGGGGTCTTGCACCCCAAATTCGTAGTATGGTGACTTCGTCGAACCCTATAGATGCTAAGAGCGCTATAATTCTGGCTTTCAAGCTAAGAGATAATGCTGTACGTGATGGTTTGTTTGAGAAGAAGGAGACTGAGGAAAGAAAGTTAGGAGAAAAGAGAAAATGGGTGGGAAAACCAAATAACCAATTTAGGAATCAAGCCTATAAGAGACAAGAGACTGTGAAAGCTTTTGCTGCTAACGCTGTGGAGAAAAGGGGTTATGCTGGCCCCCAACCGAGGTGTGATAAGTGCGGGTATCACCATGTGGGGAAATGCACTCAATGTGAAAGGTGTAGAAAGTTTGGGCGTCGAGCGCAGACATGTCGACTCAATGCCAACCCCACCGATAAGATTAAGCAAGGATGCTACGAATGTGGAGATCTGAAGCACTACAGGAAAGATTACCCCAAGTTGAATAATCAGAATAACAATCAGGCCCGAGGAAGAGCGTTCGTGATGAGAGCTGGGGACGCACGCCAGGATCCTGACATTGTCACTGGTACGTTCCTGATAAACAATCATTATGCTTCTATACTTTTCGATACGGGTGCAGATATGAGTTTTGTGTCAAATGACTTTAAGACCCTACTTGGTATTAAGCCCAGCAAACTAGACCAAAATTATACAATTGAATTAGCAAACGGGAAATTAATTAATACCGGAGAAGTCATTCAAGGTTGTGCCTTATGTCTTAAAAACCACACATTTAGTATAGACCTACTACCCGTTGATTTGGGAAGTTTTGATGTTGTTATTGGTATGGATTGGTTGTCGAAGAATCACGCCGAGATTGTTTGTTTTGAGAAGATTGTTCATATTCCTCTCCCAAACGGAGAAGTCCTTTCGGTACAAGGTGAGAAAAGTGGAGTGACACTGAAGATGATAAACTGCATGAAAGCTCGTAAGTATCTACGTAAAGGCTATTGCGTATTCCTGGCTCACGTCGTCGAAAAGAAACCCGAGAAACGTCGACTTGAAGACATACCAATCGTTAAGGATTACCCCGAAGTTTTTCCTGAAGACTTACCTGGATTACCACCACCGAGGCAAGTCGAATTCTGAATCGACTTAGTACCAGGAGCCGCCCCGGTTGCGCGATCACCGTATCGACTATCACCCTCCGAGATGCAGGAATTATCTAATCAACTGCAAGAATTGCTTGATAAAGGTTTCATAAGACCGAGTTTCTCACCCTGGGGAGCTCCAGTCCTATTCGTAAAGAAAAAGGATGGAACCTTTAGGATGTGTATTGATTACCGAGAATTAAACAAGGTGACAATCAAAAACCGGTATCCTCTTCCTCGAATAGATGATTTGTTTGATCAACTTCAAGGTTCCAGTTTCTATTCTAAAATTGATCTACGATCGGGGTATCATCAACTAAGAATCCAAGAAGAAGATATACCAAAAACGGCTTTTAGGACTCGTTACGGTCACTACGAATTCCTAGTTATGCCGTTTGGTTTGACGAACGCACCAGCTGTTTTTATGGATCTCATGAACCGAGTGTGCAAGCCATACTTGGATAAATTCGTGATAGTATTTATTGATGATATATTAATATATTCACGAACCAAGGAGGATCATGAACATCATCTGAAATTAATTTTGGAACTACTCAGAAACGAGAAACTTTACGCTAAATTCTCTAAGTGTGAGTTTTGGATCCGAGAGGTTCACTTTCTCGGACACGTCATCAATAAGAACGGTATTCACGTAGACCCATCCAAGATTGAAGCTATCAAAATATGGGAAGCACCAAGAACCCCGACTGAAGTGCGTCAATTTCTGGGTTTGGCAGGCTATTACAGGCGATTCATCGAGAATTTTTCAAGGATAGCCTTACCTTTGACCACGTTAACTCAGAAGGACAAAAAGTTTGATTGGATGAATAAACAAGAATCAGCTTTTCAATTACTGAAGCAGAAGCTGTGTAGTGCACGATCTTATCCCTTCCTGAGGGAATCGACAACTTTATCGTATACTGCGATGCATCACACCAAGGACTTGGTTGTGTGTTAATGCAAAGAGACAAGGTCATCGCTTATGCCTCACGACAACTAAAAGTGCACGAAAAGAATTATACGACCCATGACTTGGAGTTGGGCGCAGTTGTGTTTGCACTCAAGATTTGGAGACATTATCTTTACGGTACAAGATGCACTATCTTTACTGATCACAAGAGTCTTCAACATATCTTCGATCAAAAGGAACTCAACATGAGACAAAGTCGTTGGGTAGAGCTACTGAATGATTACGACTGTGATATCAAGTATCACCCTGGTAAAGCCAATGTCGTAGCAGACGCCTTAAGTCGCAAGGATTGAGTTAAAACTCTTCGTGTTCGTGCTCTAGGATTAACAATTCATACGAGTCTTACTACTCAAATCCGAATGGCACAACAAGAAGCAATTAAGGAAAAGAACATCCAAAATGAAGCACTACGTGGAATGATCAAATAATTGGAGACGAAATCAGATGACACTCTATACTTCATGAATAGGACTTGGGTGCCATGTTTTGGTAACTTACGGAAGTTGGTTATGGACGAAGCCCACAAGTCCAGGTACTCCATTCACCCAGGTTCAGATAAGATGTATAAGGATCTAAAAGAATTATATTGGTGGCCCAATATGAAAGGAGATATTGCCACATATGTCAGTAAATGCTTAACGTGTTCAAAAGTAAAAGCCGAACATCAGAAACCGTCTGGCTTGTTACAACAGCCTGAAATTCCCCAATGGAAATGGGAACAGATTTCTATGGATTTCATCACGAAATTACCCAAGACGTCCAGTGGTTATGATACCATATGGGTAATTGTCGACCGTTTAACGAAATCTGCTCACTTTCTGCCAATTAAAGAAACCGACAAAACAGAGAAACTTACAAGACTCTACATTAAAGAAATTGTGGCAAGACACGGAGTGCCAGTTTCTATTATCTCTGATAGGGATAGTCGTTTTGTGTCAAGGATTTGGAGGTCGTTACAAGAAGCCCTAGGCACGCGCCTAGACATGAGCACAACCTACCATCCACAAACGGACGGTCAAAGTGAAAGGACTATCCAAACATTAGAAGATATGCTCCGTGCATGTATAATTGATTTCGGAGGTAATTGGGATACTCATTTATCGTTGGCGGAATTTTCCTATAATAACAGCTACCACCCAAGCATCAAGGCAGCTCCGTTTGAAGCTTTATATGGTCGTAAATGTCGTTCGCCGCTATGTTGGGCGGAGGTCGGTGAAAAACATCTGACCCAGGAAACCACTGATAAGATCTTCAAAATTAAGGACCGCCTGAAAGCGGCCCGAGACAGACAAAAGAGTTATGCTGATAACAGACGGAAACCATTAGAATTTCAAATTGGTGACCGAGTAATGTTAAAAGTCACACCATGGAAACGTGTTGCAAGGTTTGGTAACCGTGGTAAGCTCAACCCTAGATACGTTGGACCGTTTGAAATACTGGCTAGGGTTGGTCCGGTAGCTTACAAGCTCAAACTACCGCAAGAACTAAACAATGTACATGATACGTTTCATGTATCAAATCTCAAGAAGTGTTTATCAGACGAGACACTAATTATACCGCCTGACGAGATTCACATTGACGATAAACTTCATTTCATCGAGGAACCGATTGAGATTTCAGATTGGAAAGTTCAAAGACTGAGACGCAGTCGAATCAAACTGGTTAAAGTACGTTGGAACTCAAAACGTGGTCCTGAGTATACATGGGATCGAGAGGATCAAATGAAAACAAAATACCCCTCCTTGTTTAAGGATGCACCAGTTCAAGATGGCACGAATTGAATTTCGGGACGAAATTCTTTTAACATGGGGAGAATGTGACACCCGACATTTCAGGTTAATATCCGTACACGATATAAACGAGTTTATATTATATTTGTTTTCGTGATTTACCTAATTGCATAAATTATGACATTAAAGTCTAAGAAAAGCCGTACATTGTTTCATTTCATATTTTGGTAATTCTAGGAATTACCGGTTCACATACCCGTATAACCCGACTAAATACGAACGTTAATGATTAAATTAAATAACCAAGAAAAATATTTAGACATATATATTACACGAACTTTACGTTGGACGATAATTCATTTTTAGACTAAAATATATATAAAAATACGTAAAAGTAAACTAACGAACTCTTTCGAAGATATTACCTAGTAGCGTCCACTTTATATATCTATACCTACAAATAATCACCTCAACGAATTATACAATCCAAGATTTCAATATCTTTCGTTAACGAGCCATAAACTTAATAAATTTATAATACCGTGGGGAAACCTAAACCAAATTAAATTACCATTTGAAACTCTAATTAATATTAATACCCTTAATGAATTAATTAATTAACACTTAAATCTAAATATTAAATATTAGATAAATTAACCCAAACCACTCCCTTGACTTCTCAGCCGAAAATCAGAGAAGCCCATTCCCCCCCCCCCATCTATTCCTAAGATTTCCATATACATACCATCTCTTGTCATTCACCACTCACTCAAGCACACTCTCTCTTTCTCATTTCCTTACGGCAATTTCCCCATTTTCTTTCAATTTGAATCCAAGTTTTAGGGCAAAATCCACCATATTTCGTGTTATAAGAAGAGTTCCAAGTGTTTTTCTCAAGAATCACGCGAAGGAGTTCAAGACCATTCTCTGTTTTCTCTCATCATCTTCATATCTGTTTTAAGGTAAAAACTCAATACTATCTATATTATTTTCTTTAGAAACCGTAGCTAAAACTTACAAAATATTCAAACGCAAGTAAGATAACAAGAAAAGTGTGTCGAATTCAAGTTTAAAACATAAAAATATGCAGGACTGATTCTGTCATTCAGAATTGCAGTAATCGAAACTATAGTTTCGATACCTGTTTCCCAATCGAAACTAGGAGTTTCGATACTAGTTTGATCGAAACTACGAGTTTCGATACCTATTTGATCGAAACTAGGAGTTTCGATACCTGTTTACTCAATCGAAACTAGGTATTTTCGATAGCTATTATTCAATCGAAACTAGGAGTTTCGATACCTAGTACTCAATCGAAACTAGGAGTTTCGATACCCATTTTACTTAATTGAAACTAGGTAGTTTCGACCTCTGTTCTGTTCTGTTCAATCGAAACTAGGTAGTTTCGATACCTGGTCATCAGTCCCATTTAGCAGTAACTTAGAACTGTTTTTACTACAAATCAAGTGTTGAACAACTAAGAAGATTTTAAACAAACACATCCAGATTTACAAAGTCGGTGAACAATTTGCATTATGAGACGTTCGGTCTTAACACAATTTACCCTTTGGTATCTAGGGTACAAATAGTCAAATTGACTAGAACAAATATCGTTACAAGCATACACAAACTCAAGGTGAGTTTCACGGCCCCTTTTTACTGTTTTGTACTATTTGGGGGAAGAACATACTTATAACTATTTTTATATGATAACAAGAAAACAAGACCCGACCTTTATGTATGCATGAGTGAACACATTTGGAGCTCATAAAGTCCCCTAATCATCATATTTATAACCATTAGCTATAGGTTAGCCTGAGATTCTATGGATAGTACTATTGGGTCTGACACCCCCGGTCATGGTTAGTCGCGCTAACCATGGGTCCCTCTGGCCAAATGACTGCATAGTGTTCTAATATTGCTCGTGAGGTACGAGTGAGGGGCAAAACACCTGGTCTTGGTTTGGTTATGCCTCATGTATGTACATATTATTTGTATTCCTAGCTAGTTTACAAATGGGTCAAACATTACTTGTTTTGCTTATCATATACGTAAAAATCATTTTCATGCACTTGGTTTGCTCATTGTATTCATATTTAAACCTGTGAACTCACCAACCTAGTGTTGACATTTTCAAGTATGTTTTTCAGGAAACTGAACGTGATAGCAAGGGTAATACTACGTAGGGTTCATGCATACACGGTGGATACAACTTTTGAAGATTTTTCTTGTATAACCCATAATGTTCGGGTCATATTTGCAAAATCTTAATATTTTTGTAACTTCAATTTCTATTTTGGGCTGTAAAACCTTAAAATTAATTTATGTATCCAGTTGTATGTATGCGTTTGCAATAATTATATGCTTTGAAAAACCATGAACGTCGCGCATTGCGTTTCCGCCTTGGCGGGGTGTGACAATATGCATGCAAGAATTCATTCCAACACACACCTATCCTCTCTTTCGGAAATACCTGAACCCTCCCCACTGCCTCCCTCCCTTCGTCACTTCGACGAATAGCAGTACCACCACACTCCACCGTCCACCACCGCTCACCATCCCCTTCCCCTCCACTCATTCACGGAATCCCTCAACCCCCACCAACCTCACCCTCCTCCCTATCGGCAATACCCGATAACCACCTCTACCACTGATGTCGCCTAGACGGTCTATAAAACTATTGAACGAAAACCTAACTAGACTCCTAAGTAATAAAAGGAGTACATTCAACTAAACTGCACTGACAGGCAAGTGTACATATCGAGTGTAGCACAACTTAACGGTAAACTGAGTTATCGAACCCTAGAGACATTGTTATAACTATACTAGACTCTGACTCTGACTCGGACTAAATATTTATTTGGTTTTGGGGGGGTGACTACACTAAAGAATAACTAAGAATGCAGTAAACTAGTCGACTCAACTATCAAGAACAAAGTAATAAGGTGAAATCAGAAGATGGGAAGAATACTACCTAGGTCGGAATCCTACTAGCAAAGTACAACTTCTACCGGTTATGGAAACTAAGATGGATCTGGGTTTCTAAGGATAACAACTAAAGACTACCTAATGGATCCCTAATCACTCTCAGTGTGTCACTAACTAAGCTACCTAAAGTTACTAAACTCACCAGATGGTTAGATCACCTTTCAGGGATTTCCAACAAATGATAATGTACCCTAAAGACATATCACCTTTCAGGGTCACTATCCACGATACATTCAAAGAATGCACGGGGTAATCTTAGTATAAGAACTATGACATGAACTAGCAACAATCACTAGACTCCTAATACCAACGTCCTCTCAGACTGTTAACACTCGGATTCCTAATGACAAAGACTAGGCAACTAATTCTCACCTCTCGGGTAATGAACTAGGACACACACACAATCTAATCAGCAATCAAACATAACTACTATGGTCACTATCTCTAGCAAACCATACACAATCATAAACCCTAAGATCTATTACTAAAATACGCTAATCAAACCGCCAGACAACCACATTTAATGCACGAAACCACAATCAATCACACAATCAGAATTAAACATGCTATATCATCACAATTAATATCCAAAGATCGTTTACAAAATCATAAATCCATTATTAGAATCCAAAACCGATAAAAATCATAACTTTAACACAGTATTCATCAATTGACCAAGGCAATATCAGATATTTAGCCAAGCATCATGTTCAAAACATTCAAGAAAAAAAGAATTAAACAAAAACATGGTTCAATCACAGAATTCAAATACAAAGATGAAATCTTGAAACCGAAAATGTTAAACAAACGAACCCGATGATCAAAGTCTTCGACTTTATGCTTGATTCCACTTCTTTGGCTCCCAAAATCGCCTCTACCCTTTTTCTAGATGGCTGGAATACGAACTCCTTAACTTATGGCAATCAAAATCTATTCAAATCAAAATTAGGGTTTTTTAGCGATTTAGGGTCCTCTCGCGTACCGCGAGAAATTCTGGCAAGCCCCATGCGTATCGCGAGGGCCAAATTAGTCGGGGTGCGTTTCTGGAATCCTCGCGTACCGCGAGATTCTCTAACTCTTCTCTCGCGTACCGCGAGGCATCAAAAATCAACATTTTTCTCTTTTAATTCCCGGCTTCTCTTTCTTGCTCGATTTCTTCACGTAGTGACTTGTAATCTTCACGAGCACCTGTAAATATACAATAGACTCAAATACAGGCTTAAACGACTCAGAACGAACACAAAACCAAGTAAAAAAACGCACAAAACACTAGGAATAAAGATGTGTGCTTCGCACTACATCAAACATCCCCACACTTAACATTTTTCGTCCTCGAAAAAGCTGCAAATGGAATCATAACTGAGATCAAACTTAACAAACATCAATTACCAATTAACAAAACATACTCACGCGTTAAAAAACAACAATTAGTATTTCTGTCCGATTAAACCCAACCACCAACTTTCAAGCCCACATTACGTGTTCTAACATTTCTTTACCAAGCATATCAATCAATTTATGTGACTTACACTCAAAGTTACAGCTCTACCTAATCTCGTCTCACGGTCATGTTCAGGCACGGATCAAACCATATAGATTTACCCTACCATGTTAAACTAAAATTTACAGGTTTCAGAAATCAAATGAAATATGATTGAATGGATGATGATAATATGAGCCTTAATAAGCAAATTAAACTTCATCTAAAGGCATTTCAACCAAGTCACTATCCTGGAAGGTAACACATAGACTAAGTCATAACCATGAAGCACATAAGAATCAACCCAGTGGTGTTTCAATCAGGCTCGAACCCGACATGTGACACATAGGCGAAACATAGATTTCAATCAAATAAGCTCCAGAATTATGGAATATGGATGCGGGCGCCACCGATACTCTAAGATGAATACCCAGAAGATATCATGATTTTAAATCAATTAATTCCTAAACAACACAAACACGGTATTTCAGCTTTACTAGCTGGCTGGCTCTACCAAAACATCACTAATTAAACACGTTTTCTATTATTTAATCATTTAAACTCAATAAGCAGATCCAGTTGTATTATCATTTTCCATTTATTATGTAAAACTTTTGATTTCAAATGACATTTTTTCAAAATTTTCAATTTTTTTTTATTTTGAATTTTTATAAAGACACAAGCTACAACTAAACAAACTAAACACTCACATCCCCACACTTGAACGACACATTGTCCTCAATGTGAAACAAGACACAACTAAAAATAAAAATGCAAAAATAAAAACAGGAAGCGACTTAGCTGGTAATGATATGCTCTCGAATGTGCAGCTTTGTTCTTCCTTGTGTGCACCGTATTGCATTTCGGTCGCGGTTGCATAAACTGCCGGGTTGCTTCATAAGATATCAGGATCAATTTCGTTCGAATGGAGATTGAGTATGGACGGAATGATGTACACCTGCAAAATAAACCTTAAACATACTCGCAACATCAAACTGACTCAAACAAGGACTCTAGATAAAGTGCAAAGAAACATACCCGATGTGTGGCAAACACATAGACATGAAAGCCACGGCAAGGTGAATCATCGGTCACGAAACGGTTTCTAAATCTCCCATGGTCGGTGGTCGATGTGGATGATATGAATGTGAATAGTGATAATGATGAGGGTGATAGTGAATGATAGAGGTGGTATGATGATGGATGTGGTGAACCATGGAAAACAAGGGAAGAAGGCAAAACCAGAGAGATCCCGCGTACCGCGATAGTTCAGGCGGCCACTCCTCGCGTACAGCGAGGGAGTGGTCTTTAAGCCGACCCCTATTTCTATCCGTCACGTACCGCGAGGAACTTGGGGAATACCTCTCGCGTACCGCAAGGACTATCTAGTGACAAAAAGTTTTGAGGGTTTTTATACTTAG
>JAKNSE010000507.1:0-23424 GCA_023525975.1 Smallanthus sonchifolius
CGAGGTGTTTGTCGTCGGTGGTCTTTGGCCGTTATTTATAGGCAATTTGGTCGTAGACGAAACGATTCGGGAGGTGGCTTTTAATGGGGGTCACGGTTTCTGATTGCTCGACTTCCTGGCCGTAATCGATCGATTAAATCAGGGAAGATGGATCGATTGGTTCTCACGAACCCATTACCGGCTTCGGTTTCGATTATCCCTACCTCAGTCGCGAGTTCTCTTGCTTGGTTCCAAAACCGGCTTCGGCCAGGTTCGAACTCAGGGTCGTTTAAGAACAAGGGGGAATTACAAATTGACGGAACAGGCCCCTGAGGTTTTAAACGTTTTCAGTTAGAGCTTAAAGTTAGTTTTAGTTTGAGTTAAAGTTTCAGAATTTGCGATCTAGGTCCTCAAAGTTTTAGGACTTTATTATTTCATGTAAAAAAATTTATGTTTTTATTTAGGTTTCAAAGTTTTATAAAGACAAACTTTAATTGGATTTGTAAATTCATAAGTCTTTGAAATTTATATAAGTTATTACGTAAAACTAATAAGTTCAATTTAAATTAATTATTATATTTCTAATTATGAAATTCTTATTTTTCTCACTAAATTTATTACTTAATAATTTTAATATTTTTTTTTTGTAATAAGTTGTACTATTATAATCATAAATGTATATGTTTATTAAGATATTAATAATTTAAATCATGAAATTAAATATGAGTGTATAAAAGAATTCAAGAAATTTTATTGAACGACATAAATGTATTCTCTACATTAAATAAGTTACAATGCCGGACAAGCTAAGATAAAGCCGGAAATTTCTTGGGGATTACAGTCTCCCCTACTTTAGGAGATTTCGTCCCGAAATTTCGCTACGAGGAGGGTCCTGGGAATAGATGAGGGTACTTGGCCTTCATCTGGTCCTCACGTTCCCAAGTAAACTCAGGACCACGTTTGGATTCCCATCTAACCTTCACGATTGGGATTCGGCTTCGCTTGAGCTGCTTAACCTCCCGATCCATGATTTCCACGGGCTTCTCTACGAAGTGCATTGATTCGTCAACGTGCACCTCGTCGAGCGGTATCTGGAGATTCTCGTCAGCCAAGCACTTCTTTAAGTTCGAAATATGGAAAGTCGGATGAATGTTACTAAGCTCTCCTGGTAGATCCAACTTGTAAGCTACCTTCCCAATCCGCTCCAGGATTTTAAAAGGGCCTACAAATCTCGGTGCAAGCTTCCCTTTCTTTCCAAAACGGACTACTCCTTTCCAAGGGGATACCTTAAGAAGGATTAGATCTCCGACCTGAAATTCCAAGGGTTTTCGACGTTTATCAGCGTAGCTCTTTTGTCGACTCCTTACAGCCAGAAGGTTGTCTCGGATTTGCAAGATCTTGTCAGATGTTTCTTGGATGAGTTCGGGGCCAGTAATCTGTGATTCCCCAATCTCCGTCCAACATATAGGAGAGCGGCACTTGTGGCCATAAAGTGCTTCAAAGGGAGCCATGTCGATGCTCGTATGGTAGCTGTTATTATACGAGAACTCCACTAAGGGTAGGTGGAAGTCCCAATTACCCTTGAAGTCAATGACACAGGCTCTAAGCATGTCTTCGAGAGTCTGAATCGTTCGTTCGGACTGACCATCGGTTTGCGGATGGTAAGCCGTACTAAGATTCAACTGAGTACCCAAAGCTGATTGTAATGATTGCCAAAAACGAGAAGTAAACCGTCCGTCACGATCAGAGATGATATTGAGAGGTACACCGTGTCGACTAACGATCTCATCAATGTAGATTCGAGCCAACTTCTCAACTCGGTAGTCTTCACGGATAGGCAGAAAATGGGCAGATTTTGTCAAACGATCGATGATCACCCATATGCTATCATGACCACGAGACGTGTGCGGGAGTTTAGTTATGAAGTCCATGGCAATACACTCCCACTTCCACACAGGTATCTCGGGCTGTTCAAGCAAGCCAGATGGACGCTGGTGCTCGGCCTTAACCTTCGAACAAGTAAGGCACTTGGACACGTACAGAGCGATATCCTTTTTCATACCAGGCCACCAGTATTGGGTACGAAGGTCCTTGTACATTTTGTCTGCACCCGGATGGATAGAATAACGAGTCTTGTGAGCCTCGTTCATGACAAAAGTGCGGAGATTATCACGGTCAGGAATCCAAATGCGGTTTAGAAAGTAAAGTAACCCATTGGGTTTAGTTTCAAGCTGGAGTTCTGCACCGCATGACATTTCATTGTACATATTTCCTTTAGTGACCGAAAGATGTTGTGCTTCCAGGATACGGGTTTGAATATCATTTTGGATACGAATGCTATGGATCTTGATAGGTTCTTTACGACTGAGAGCATCGGCCACGACATTCGCCTTACCAGGATGGTAACGAATGTTGCAGTCGTAGTCGTTTAATAGTTCAACCCAACGCCTTTGCCTCATGTTGAGTTCTTTCTGATTGAAGATGTGCTGGAGACTCTTATGATCGGTGAAAATTTCACACTTAGTACCATATAGGTAGTGTCTCCAAATCTTGAGAGCGAAAACGACCGCACCCAGCTCAAGATCGTGCGTCGTATAATTCTTCTCATGGATTTTGAGTTACCGAGACGCGTAAGCAATCACTTTGCCTCGTTGCATAAGAACACAACCAAGGCCTAAGTGAGAAGCGTCACAGTAGACGACAAAATCTTCAGTTCCGTCTGGAAGAGTTAGGATAGGAGCTTCACACAATTTCTGCTTTAGAGTCTGGAAGGCTTTCTCTTGCTTTGGTCCCCACTCGTAGGGCTTGCCTTTATGTGTTAAGGCAGTGAGTGGCACCGCAATTTTGGAAAAGTTGGCTATGAAACGACGATAATAGCCAGCTAAGCCAAGAAAAGAACGGACTTCGGTAGGGGTCTTTGGAGCTTGCCAGTTCTTCACTGCTTCAACCTTAGCAGGATCCACGTGAATACCCTTCTCGTTGACTATGTGTCCCAAGAATTGGACCTCTTTTAGCCAAAACTCACACTTGGAGAACTTAGCGTATAACTGCTCCTTCTTCAAGAGATCTAAAACCAAACGCAGGTGTTTCTCGTGCTCTGCTTTTGATTTTGAATAGATTAAGATATCGTCAATGAAGACGATCACAAACTTGTCCAAATACGGCTTACACACGCGGTTCATAAGATCCATGAATACCGCGGGTGCGTTGGTTAGACCAAAGGGCATAACCATGAATTCATAATGGCCGTATCTTGTACGAAAAGCTGTCTTCGGGATATCAGAATCGAGGACTCGTAACTGGTGGTAACCAGAACGAAGATCAATCTTCGAGAAATAAGTCGAGCCTTGAAGCTGATCAAATAAATCATCAATCCTTGGGAGCGGATAACGGTTCTTCACAGTAAGCTTGTTGAGCTCCCGGTAGTCGATGCACATCCGGAACGAACCATCCTTCTTTTTGACAAATAACACAGGTGCTCCCCAAGGAGAAACACTAGGGCGGATAAACCCTTTGTCAGAAAGTTCCCGGAGTTGGCTTGCGAGTTGTTGCATTTCTGACTGTGCAAGACGATAAGGAGACTTTGCTACAGGATTTGCTCCAGGCACTAAATCAATGCGAAATTCGACTTGACGTACCGGAGGAAGACCAGGTAAGTCCTCGGGAAATACTTCCGGAAAGTCTTTGATCACGGGGATATCTTGAGGACTTTTGTCTTTGCTCTTCTTATCCACAATATGGGCCAAGAACGCCACGCATTTCTTTCGTAAGCACTTCCGTGCGGTGGTGCAAGACATAAGCTTTAGCCCATTCGACGGCTTCTCTCCGTAGACTTCCAGGATGTCACCCGAGCCGAGGGGAATACGAATATACTTGTCAAAGCAGATAACTTCAGCATGATGCTCAGTCAGCCAATCCATGCCTACTATGATGTCGAAACCTCCGAGCGCCATAGGAATAAGGTTGATAGAGAAGTCATGATCGTTCAAGTTCAGAGTACAGTTTCTAATGATAGAATCACACGAGACAGAATAACCGTCTGCTACTAAGATGTCAAATGGTTTGTCTAGTTTAGCTCGGTTCATGGCAAGTTGTGGTTCAAATTCAAAAGATACAAAGCTTCTATCTGAACCAGTATCAAATAGGATAGAGGCATATTGCTGGTTAATTAGGTACGTACCGTTCACCACCTCGTTGTTGGCTTGAGCCTCATTAGCATTAATGTTGAAGGCACGTCCACGAGCTGCGGGGTTTGCATTCCCTTGGTTCACGATTCCCCGGTTCATGTTTCCCTGATTTATGTTCCCTTGAACCATGTTACCTTGGTTCATGTTGGCCTGGTTTACAATGACCAACCTAGGGCATCGGTTTCTGAAGTGGTTCGGGTCACCGCACTCATAACAAGCACGACCCTGGTTGATAGCAGCAGGAACCGGGATAGCAGGAACTGGAACGGCAGGCTGGTAAACTTGTGGTGCTGGAGGGATGCGGCAGGTAGCTGCCCAGTGCCCATAACGTCCGCATAGGGTGCACACATGGCATGGAGATTGGGCAGGGTGGTGTAGTCTGCAAGTGTTGCACAGCGGTGAGTTTCCCACATATTGCTTTTTGTTGGGGTTGGAGGTAGTTGGGGCTACTTGGGCCAAAGGAACGGCTGGAGTAACAATGGCAAAGTTCTTGCCCTTCCTCTTTTTGTTGTTGACAGAAGATCCAGGTCGGGTCTCCTTGGAAGATTCAGCAGTAACCTTCTCAGGCACTTTCTTGGCACCCTTTTTGAATAGGGTTCCAGCCTTGATATGGTTATCAGATAAGGTGGCAGCAAGACGAATGGCCTCCTCAAGGGTTGTCGGTTTGCTACCCAGGACAGTGTCCTGAATCTGCATCGGCAGGCCATTGATGTACTTCTCGATTGCTCGAGAGAGAGGAGTGACCATGTGGGGCACCAGTAGGCTGAGCTCGTGAAAACGAGTGGTGTAGGCAAGACTTTCACCACTGTCTTGCTTCAAGTCCCAAAACTCAGCTTCCAGTTTCTGAACTTCATTCCGGGGGCAAAACTCTTCTGTCATAAGAGCCTTGACCTCAGCCCAAGGTAGGGCTAGTGCAGTTTCCATTCCCCAGTTTCTTTTCTCTCCATTCCACCAGGTAAGTGCCCTCTTCTGGAAGACACTGGTAGCATAGCGAACCTTCAGGTTTTCAGGGCAGTCCGCATTGATAAAAGTTCCTTCAATGATCTCGAACCATTGGAGAAGTCCAGTGGCTCCTTCATTTCCGAAGAACTTTGTAGGGTTGCAAGAGTTAAAATGCTTGAATGTGCACACCGGATTTCTGGGTGCAGCATTCTGGTTCAGCTGGTTCACCATGGTGGGCAGGATAGTAGCCATTTGCTGGATAATCCTGTCGGTAAGGTTGTTTCTGCGGTCACGACGGGGAGGCATTCTACAAGGGATGAATAGAGAGTTCATAAGATACGAGTTATGTTCAAGAGTTGGTACATAAGCTGCAAGTTAATAGTTAAACATGGATGGCACCCTAGTGGGCACATTGACTTAGCAAGGCTCTGTAGGCTCATCTTAATGTTTGAGGAGTCATGCTTTAGCCTATAAGTGGACACTCATCCCAAGAATTCCCAGGAAAGCATAACTGGTCCATCGGTTGATTTGGATTTATACGAAATGCTTTCCTAGACAGAATTCTCAGAATACAGGCACCCACCCTTCCGGATTGCACAAGTCCTCATTCATTAGTTAGAACCCACACACCTTTGAGAGTTTTTGTTTGGATTAGACTTCTCAGTCCAAGAGTATAGTTCACTTGTAGTTCACGTAGTTACATCAAGTAGCTAGAAATAGATAGTTGTAGATAAGCATGGCATAGAGGAGTTCCTAATGATGTACACGAGTTAAACTCATGTTTGGGACTCCTAGGTTATAGTCTAGGTCATGTGTCTAATAACCTAATTCCCTATAACCATGGCTCTAATACCAATCTGTCACACCCCAGCCGGCGGCGGATTAAACGCCGGGGCTGACACGGTTGTTCAAAAGCTCATGATCATCTAATTAATGTGAAGATATTTATTAATCATATTAAATGATCCGTTACAAGAATAATGAAAAGACAAGATTTAACATAACATAAGTTCCAGTTTATTTTCTAGGTCCAAGTCCTACGTGAGCAGCAAGAGCCTTAAGCAGGAGCACCTGAAACATGCGAGTAAAAGTCAACTACAAGTAGTTGGTGAGCAACATAGGTTTTGACACCAATACCAAAGTTTAGATAAAGTTTACGATTCAAAAGATTCTAATGCAGATCTAAAGCATATCTAATAACACATAAGGCTCCAAGCGTACAGTTCAACCCTGGTAATGAAATATAGCTGCCACAATCCCACGGATTGCCGTTTTGATAAAAAGGGTTAGATAACACCCGAAGTTTTATAGTTCACATCCAACATGGGGAGATACACCCATGATGATGGTTCACACCAACAACAACCCGCCAAGGTTATGTGGTAAGTTTAGTTTAGTTTCGGTTTCCCCTATAAATGATCATGTTAGGTACTGCCTTAGGCTTGCAACACAAGTTAATGAACGTACTGGCATACATTCATGCAATGGTCACCAAATAGTTAAAGATATAAAGCATGTAGATCATAGCAAAGAATCAAGTTAAAGAATCGTGTAGATAAGATAGTTAATGCATGTTTCACCCCAAAACAAAAGCAGTAAAAAGAGGCTATGAATACTCACTTGGATGCAGAGCTGAAGATGATTAGGTTTGATAAGTTGGATGGATTTTTGTGAGATGTACTCACAACAAACCTACAAGATAGATTTGGATTCTAGGATTGAGATAGGTCGTACTAGATAAAGGGGTTTGGGATTTGAAGATAAATTCGTTTAAGTTTTGAGATTAAAAGATTGTTTAAGGTTTGTTAAACACGATTTATATATTTTTGATTAAGGTATTTTATAATCAAACTGATAAAGTAATAACTAGGTAGTCCTACCAAAAGTTCATGGAATAACTATGTTTTAACTAAAATAGATTTTGAATAACTATTTATTTAAAAATAATTATTTAGATATTTAGATAATTATCATTTTGCCAAACTAATTATTATTTTTTTTTTTGAGTTTAAAAGACTAATAATACTTATAAATGTTATTAATTTATAAGATTGATTTAATAAGTTCGTCTAAATAATATATTTATTTAGAAGTTTATATTTATAATAATACAAAGTTTCATGGTCTCAATAAAAAGAAAATTAATATACTTAAAAAAAAATGAATTTAATTGAATTTTTAAACATTTAGTTAATATATAAAAGCTTAAAAGTAACCCAAAATAAACAAAGGTAATTTTATAAATTTTAGATTTTATTGTTTTAAGGCTTTAGATTTTATATATAATTTTTAAAAATTTTAAAATGTAAAAGGAATGCAAAAAAAATAAAAACAGAAAAACTACCCCTCTGTGGGGATCGAACCGGCGACCTCAGCCGCCTCAACCCACACACATGCTTTAACCACTAGACCAGGGCATGATGCCTTGGTCTAATCCAGCTTTGATTATACTTAACCCACAAACCCAAATCGCTTTCTTCCCCAAGAACTGGCCGGAACCCTAGCCCACGAATTCGGCCAATCCGGCTAATAACCGGGCCCGATTCCATAGGGCTTTCGATCCTCTAGTCCCAACGGTTCTATTGATGTATTACTTACCTTAGTTAGTTACGTAAATCGGGGGGGTCGACTGCGTGAAATTCGCGACGGCTTCTTCCACAATTCTGAGCTCCGGTCGACGGTTTGCGGTGGTTTGAGGTTGTAGAAGGTTCGAGGTGTTTGTCGTCGGTGGTCTTTGGCCGTTATTTATAGGCAATTTGGCCGTAGACGAAACGATTCGGGAGGTGGCTTTTAATGGGGGTCACGGTTTCTGATTGCTCGACTTCCTGGCCGTAATCGATCGATTAAATCAGGGAAGATGGATCGATTGGTTCTCACGAACCCATTACCGGCTTCGGTTTCGATTATCCCTACCTCAGTCGCGAGTTCTCTTGCTTGGTTCCAAAACCGGCTTCGGCCAGGTTCGAACTCAGGGTCGTTTAAGAACAAGGGGGAATTACAAATTGACGGAACAGGCCCCTGAGGTTTTAAACGTTTTCAGTTAGAGCTTAAAGTTAGTTTTAGTTTGAGTTAAAGTTTCAGAATTTGCGATCTAGGTCCTCAAAGTTTTAGGACTTTATTATTTCATGTAAAAAAATTTATGTTTTTATTTAGGTTTCAAAGTTTTATAAAGACAAACTTTAATTGGATTTGTAAATTCATAAGTCTTTGAAATTTATATAAGTTATTAAGTAAAACTAATAAGTTCAATTTAAATTATAATTTAAATTAATTATTATATTTCTAATTATGAAATTCTTATTTTTCTCACTAAATTTATTACTTAATAATTTTAATATTTTATTTTGTAATAAGTTGTACTATTATAATCATAAATGTATATGTTTATTAAGATAATAATAATTTAAATCATGAAATTAAATATGAGTGTATAAAAGAATTCAAGAAATTTTATTGAACGGCATAAATGTATTCTCTACATTAAATAAGTTACAATGCCGGACAAGCTAAGATAAAGCCGGAAATTTCTTGGGGATTACACTTGGTGTTTGGATGCGTTCCGTTAGGTTTTACGCTAAACTAGTCGATTAAAACGGTAGTTTTCGACATGAAAAATGTGTATTTGTTAAATCTGATTCTTGAGCAGTAAGTTTGAGTATATTTTATGATTAAAATACAGCTCTTAAGATATATAATGAGTTCATGTTATGAAATATGCGTTTGTACTTGTCGTTTGACGATTCGGTTGTCACGTATGTGCTAGAAATTGCCATGTTTAGATACTTTATGTCAAAATAATGAAAGATTGTTTTGTTTGAAGAAATATAATTTATTAAGTATATTTTGATGATATATGAACTCATGCGTTAGAAATTTGGAAGTTAGTTCCTTATAAGTTAGTCGTTTTTGCTTGAAAAGTGCTTATGTGCAAATATTATGATTTTAGTGTTTTCATATGTGATTTAGAACCTATAAGCATATGTATGAGTGTATATATATATATATGTGTGTGTGTGTGTGTGTGTTACTAGTTTCATACTTTCATTTTGGTTGTTGATAAGTAATAACACTTGATGTATTCGTATGTGTGTATGATCAACTGTTTTTCATTAAAAACATAACCGCATATCGAAGTCACCAACGGGTCGTTTAAATAAATATTTTCTTAAAAATGTTATAAGTCTGAGTAGGTTGGGTGAACAACTTGCTTGTAAGACATGAGGTTCAATTAGTAATGTATCCCTCGTATTTAGGGCACCGTTAGCGTTCGTGTGCGTATTTTTTCTAGCACTCGTTTTCTGTCGTTCGTTATCAAGGTGAGTTTTTCACGGCCCCTTTTTAAACTATTTTGTTGTTTTATAAACTACGGGGGAAGAACATGCTTTCATTCGTTTATCATGATACTGGACTTACGTTATGTGCTCATTTGATGGTCTCGAGTAAGGGCTTTCGTTATGTGTTCATGTATGTCGCTCATGAATAGCCCCGCCATTATAATCATTGGCCTCATGTAGGCCGCAAGGTGTGTTGATAGATCTATTTGGGACTGACTGCCCACTCTCGTGATCAGTAGCGCTGATCGGTCGTTCGTACGAGAGAATATTGTAGGATCGTAAGATTACAAGGTGATTCTATTCTAGTTGATATTGGCGGAAACAATAGCAACCAACAAAGTAAACAGCAAGAATACTGATAATTGCACTGTTGTATTAGACTTCTGAGATTACAAGATTATAAGTAAAACTCTATCAAGACACTATCAAAAAGCACTATGAAGGCACACTTTGTTTGAAGTGTTTACAAGATATATATAGTAACTTAGAATCAAGACAGACCCTTGATTCTAAGGATCAGATCTAACACAAGCCGTTGATCTTGTTTATTAATCTAAATTACACGTAAAGGCTAATCTAGTTAACTTTACTGAAACGTCTTCTTAGGCATCATTGTTTGCATGCTTGGAGAAGAGCGTCATTTTCCTTTATTGGTTGCACCAGTGAGGTTCCTTCTGCTTGGAGTGTGGCAGTTGCTTTTGCATAAAGGTGTCAGAGGCGCTTCGCATGGATAGTCAGCTGCAACGTTTGGTCTTCAGAGAATAAAGCTATCAGCAGCAGAGATGAGGACCAACAGCAAGACTGATCTATCCGCAGCTGCTGAGGATATGCCTATCAGCAACAACATGTGTTGAGTGCTGCTGATAAGCCTATCCGCAGCTACTTTGGTCTTCAGCAGCAGACAAAGTATCAGCAGCTGTTTTGGTCAGCAGCAATCTTGTGTTGTCCGCAGCAGTTGTACTTAGAACAATTTTGTAGCAATCTGTCTTTGGTTCTACAAACTCCCCCTAGACTGATGCTACAAAAATTCTTCTAGTCCCTCTGTTGCTGAAGCTTTTTCATGTGGTCGACTATCCTTGCTACTTCATACCCTCGAGGATCCTTGCTGGGGTTGTCAAGAGGAAGTTCAGACAGAGTCTTGATGTCATTACTTGGAATTTTGAAGATTGCCTTGCTTGAACATCTCATCTGGTGACCCTTGACATTTGTGATGGTGAATTCATTCTTCTCAGCATTGTAGGACCATCGTGCAAATGGATAGTGGGATTGTAGAGGTCTAACATCTAAGACTGCATCTTTGCTGGGTTTGAAGTGATGTTTGATCACCAGCACAAGATGTTTCCCGCCATCATTTGCAGGTATGAATTCTTCACCCAGCTTCATGATTCTCTTGAGATCTGAATCTGGAAGTTGTAGAACCTCATCAACAGACTTGTAAATCGACCTTCTTCGTTCAGTTCTCCCCCTGAATACTTCAAACCACTGATCTTGGGTACTGTAAAACCATTGGACTATTTCTCTGGAGTCTTCAGGTTTGGATATGGGTTTGGATTTCTTCAGGAGTGGCTGTTGATGAGAAGGAGCTGGGTGGGATGTTTTGAACTTTTTGGGTTGAGGAGAGGAAGGCTTGGAGATGTTTGTGGATGGTGTTTGGAAAGTGGAAGTAGTTTCTGGTGCAGAGGTTCTTTGTTTCTTGACTGGTCTCTTTCCCAGTCTTTCTTCCTCTTCCTTTTTCACTTTTGTATACAAGGCTTGTAGGTTCATGAAGGACATGGGACCTAACCTTTTTCCATTTTCTCCCCTTACCTTAAGGAAGTCAATCATCACCTTCCTTTCTTCATGGGTCCTTTGGTTAAGGGCAATGGCTTTCTTTGACTTTTGTCGAGCTTTCTCTTTCTCTTCATCTTTCTTCTTCTTTGCCAATTCCCCCTGCTGACCCATGAAGGCTCTGTAGATCTCTTTGTTTGAAAGTTTTTCAAGGTAGTCTGCATCCTCACCTTGAGAGATCAGAGCTTCAGTCCACTCCTCCCTTAATTCTTTTGCTAATTTAGAATCAGTGATTCTAAACTTAGCATCTTCCTTCCTCTTCTTTTCATTCTCTTCTTCTACTTCCTTTGCAAGCTGTTCGTGCAGCTGTCTGGCAAGTTGTTCATCTTCCTCAACTTGAGACCCTGTATGGATTTTAACTTTCATCTCATCCAGCTGTTTGGCATACAGCTGGATTGTCTGTTGTCTTAGGAGTATGGCTGCCTTTCTTTCTTGATGCCTTTGTTTATGAGCCATCTCTTCAGCCATCTCTTCTTCTTCTCTTTTCCTTCTTCTTTCTCCTTCTTTTCTTTTCGCAACCTCTCTTCATCCTCTTCTGTCATAATTCCCTTCCCTTTATTAATATTGGATGCCTCTGCTCTGGCTTCACTGATCACAGAAACAGCTGATTGTTGTGCTATTGGGATCTCTGCCTCGGCTTCATTGGCAAGTTGAGAAATTGACAAGGGACGGTCACTGTCTTCATCAAGTTGGTACTCAGGACCTTCTATTTCTCTCAGTTGATCCCTAAGTGAAGATCTTGTGCCAAATGCTACAGATGTGGCTTCAACTTGTGGAGTATCTGAGTTGGAGTCAGTATCAAAAGTTGATGGTGACCATCATTTCCTGGCTCTCTAATGAGTTAATATTGCAGATGTTGGCTCTGAGCTGAAAGATCTTGAATAGGAAGTCCGAGGGCAGCTGGAGGATGTTCCTGGTGTTGATGGTGAGAGAGGTGCCGTTGCTTAGAAGGAAGGTATGGTTAAGGCACTTATTGCTTATCCATCCTAGCACATCTAAGTCCTTGACCATTAGTTTGTACATGAGTCTTTTCAGGCTCAGAACTTCTTCTTCATTGAGAAGACTGCTCCTTGTGATTTGGAGATTGTTGGGAGACAGTCTTCTTTCTGCAGCCTGAGATGACTCAGGAGACTCTACCCGTTTTAGTTCTTTGATTAGTCTTATGAAGTTGGGTAGGTTGTCCTCCATCAAAGCATAGAACATGTCAATGAAAAGGTCTGTTAAGAGGTCTGATGAGTTGTTGATGCAGATAAGATCATATAGGTCAAGGATTTCAAATGGATGAATTAAATCCCAGTCTAGCTCTTCTACTCCGCTAAACTCCCGACCTATCCAAAACCTCTCAGTTTTCCCATCGTACCCCCAAGCTAGTATAATGTCAAACTCTAGCTGTGTTGATATCAGTGGGAAGTGGGGGGCAGCTGCATGACTTATGATGGCTGCAACTTCTGGGATGATGCTGAAGGATGTAGATGTTTCGTCTTGGTTGTTTTCATCCATCAGCACCTCATCTATAGCTCTGACAACTAGCTTCCAGTCTTTAGTAGATTCTTCTTCATTGTCATCTGAGATTGGCAAGTCATGAACTTGGACAAAAGCTGGTCTGAATAGAGTACTTTGTAAGGCAGCCTGCTCTTGAATCCAATTGTCGAGACTTTCAGTGTCTTCTTCCATAGGGACTTTCTCCCCCATTTTGGTTGCATTAGTGAACAAATAGGCATCTGTTTGAGTGCCCACTGAGACAAGAGAGGGAGAAGCCGTGGAGGGGCATTGATGGGCTTCATGCATCAAGGCTTGGTGTCGTAGTTTGGACACTTCAGCCTCAAGCATAGCCACCCTGGCCGTCAATTCCAAATTGTGTAGTTTCAAACTGTCCTCATCCACAGTTGTGGAATCCTTGGACCCAGATGGGGCCGTAGGCCGAGCCTCAGCATCCCCATCACCCGTGGTTTCTTGGCGCCTGGGATTCCTCTCAGTGAGGGGAGTTTCCAAGGAAACACCCTCACTATGAGTTGCCGTGGTTGAGGTCTTAAAGATGTTGTCACTGTCCTCCTGGTCATTTGATGGACTAGCAGTAGTGACAGCCTCTTCCACATCCACTCTTTCATTACTCCTAGAATGGACCTTCAAGGGTGAAGAACTTGGGTTGGGTGTTTCAGAAGCAAGACCAATCAGTACCTCCTTGATAGTGGTAGTTGGAGAAGGTACATCACTTTGGTCAGGTTCCTCAACACTTAAGTCCAAAGAAGATAGGAATGGCTCAAAGGGCTGTTCTATGGATCCAGGAAGTGATCCTAATCCTAATAGAGAGACTTCCGAAGGAGTCTCCCTAACAGTGTGGCTTTCCCTTATGATATTCTCACTAGAATGTTGTGATTCTGAGTGAGGGATGTTGGCTTGGGTTTGGGCCTTGGAGGCAAGAGAAGAAGGAGTTCTCTTGCCCCTCTTCCTTGTATATTTGGCTGCAAACGGGCCCCTGTGTTCCGGTTGAGCAATCAAACTGTGGGTGAGTAAAGTTTGTGCCTGTACATCCTCAGTAGAATGCACAGGGGTTCGATCAAGGGAAGCAGCAATTTGAGTTTGTGGCAGTGATGTGGAGGGTGTGGGATCAGTATCAGCTGGGTTTGCTGAACTGTCACCCTGGGCACTTTGCGTGTTCAACATTGTAGACAACAATGGAACATCGGCCCCTGAGAAATTTGATGAAACTGTTCTCATGCTTTGAAAAATGTTGTTCTTATGTCCTAGCATTATGTAGATTCTTGCAGTTTTTGAAAGATCTTGGTGCTCAATGTTGAACACTTCCTACAAGAATCTTGGGTACATGAAGAACTGTGATTTCACCCCTTCTTGAAGGTTGTATCTCAAACCTTCAAGAATGAGGTGGGAAAAATTGAAACCCGCCCCAGTTATCATACCGTGAGTTGCCGACGCAAGTCCGGAGCTAAGTTGGTTCCAGCCACTCCTCTTCTGGGATATGCATTGGAGAAGAGTGTGGCAGAGATACTTCCATTTGGGACCCATGAGTGCCTTCTCTATCGTATACTCTGTTTGATTCCCAGCGTACCCGATGGATACAAAGGTCCTCATGTATACGTCTCTTGGGTAAGAGATGGCGTCCCCTTCATCCTGAAGCTTGAGGTGTTGGCGGAGCTTTGCTTCAGTGATAATCATCTCCTTGCCGTCTACTGTGCCTCTGATTTGGGGAGTGCCTTGGTCAGTAGAATACACGGCTGAGCTCCAAAACTCTTCCATGTGGGAAGTATAGATGGTTGGGTTGACTGTTAAGGCATGGTGGATTTTGGACCGACAAAGGAAGTCGATCATATCATCGAAACCTTCGGATTTCTTGCCCTTTATTAGGTATGCAGTGAGGTTGTGATATGGGGAAAACTTGTCGTTGGGGTTGTTTATGTCTGCGCCGGCCATTGTTATGGATTTAGAGGGAAGAGAGAAGGGTGTTTGAATGGTGGTTAATTATGGAGGGCTTTGAATGCTATGGGGACGGGAGAGAAAGTGATGGGAGATTAGGGTTGAATTGAATGTGAATAGGTTGTGGGAACGTTTGAGATTGTGATATAACGGCAGACGAAGAAAAAGCAACTTTACTTGTACAGTACAACCTGTTTCACTTTTCATTGTTACAGCTGTAAAACACTCGAGAAGTCATGGTAAAGACTGAGAGTAGTTTTTACCTCGGGTAAAAGTTAATGTAGACTTGTTTTACCCATCAGCAGCAAACTTGGTTGCTCCCGATGGTGAGCTATCCGTTGCAAACTTGGTTGCTGCGGATAGTGAAGTCTTTCAGCAGCAGATTTGGGTGCTGCTGACTGGTGTATTCATTCCGCAGCAAAAAGGTTGCTGCTGACCGCCTTAAAGCTGTCCGCAGGAAACTTGTTCCTGCTGATAACTTAAAGCGATCAGTGGCAAAGGCTTTGCTGCTGAAGAGTAAATCTGTCAGCAGTGAAAAAAATGCTGCTGACTATAACCTTTTATTAAGAACAAAAACATAGACATATTTACAAGGAAAGATAAAAAATTAGAGACATGTCTTATTCAAAGTTCATCATGCCAATTGATTCAACTAGATATCAAAATCTTGCTTCATCAAAAGGTTTAGTGAACAAATCAGCATATTGCTCATTTGTGTGAACCTTGGATAGGACAATTCTCTTTTTCTCAGCTTGATCCCTGATAAAGTGATACCTGATGTCGATGTGCTTAGTCTTGGAATGCTGCACTGGATTATTCGTGATAGAGATAGCACTCATGTTGTCAATGTGAATTGAAGTCTGCATGAAGGTCATTCCATAGTCAAGCATTTGATTTTGGATCCAGATGACCTGTGCACAGCAGCTTGAAGCTGCAATGTATTCTGCTTCAGCTGTTGAAGTAGAGACATATGTTTGCTTTTTGCATTGCCATGAGATGAGCCTTCCTCCAAGAAATTGACATCCCCCAGATGTGGACTTTTTGTCCAAGTTACAACCCCTATAGTCACTGTCAGTGTAGGCATAGAGATTGACATTTCCATTCTTTGGATACCATAGCCCAAGTTTTGGAGCTCCCTTTAGGTATCTAAGGATCCTTTTGACAGCTTGAAGATGAGACACTTTTGGAGCTGCTTGAAATCGTGCGCAGAGACAAACTGCAAACATGATATCTGGTCTTGAGGCACTGAGATACATGAGAGACCCTATCATTGCTCGGTACTGATGTTGATCAGTGTCTTGTCCTTCTTTATCCGGAGATAATTGATGGTGCACTTGCATATGAGTTCTTGCAGCAGAGCAGTCAGCCATTTTGAACCTCTCCAAGATGTTTTTGACATACTTGGATTGACTTATGAAGATTCCATTTGGTACCTGTTTGACTTGAAGTCCTAAAAAGAAATTTAGTTCACCCATTGAACTCATTTCAAATTTGGAATGCATCAGAACTTCAAAGTCTTTGCAAAGCTTCTTTCTTGTAGATCCAAAGATAATGTCATCAACATAAATCTGGACCAACAAAATTTCTCCCCCTTCATCTTTGATGAAAAGTGTCTGATCAATGGCCCCCTTTCTGAAGTTGTTGCTAAGTAGATATCCAGATAAAGTTTCATACCAGGCTCTTGGGGCTTGGTGTAAGCCATAGAGAGCTTTGTCCAGTTTTAAGACCTTATTTGGAGGTGCAGGATCCACAAAGCCTGGAGGCTGTTTGACATAGACCTCTTCACCAATCTTGCCATACAAAAAAGCACTCTTCACATCCATTTGATAGACCATAAAGTTTTTGGATGCTGCATATGCCAGAAAGATTCTGATGGCTTCCAGACGGGCAACAGGAGCAAAGACTTCATCATAGTCAATGCCTTCTTCTTGAGTGTAACCTTGAGCTACCAGTCTGGCTTTGTTCTTGACCACGGTGCCCCTTTCATCTTGCTTGTTTCTGAAGACCCATCTTGTTCCAATGGCTGTTTGACCATGTGGAAGATCAACAAGCTTCCAAACATCTTGTCTTTTGAATTGCAGCAATTCTTCCTGCATTGCTTCAATCCAATTGTTGTGCTTGAGAGCTTCATCAATCTTCTTGGGTTCCACCTGAGATAGAAAGCAAGAGAACAAACAAATGTTGGCTTCATGAGACTTACTTCTTGTCTGGATACCTGTGTGGACTTGGCCAATGATGTTTTCCAAAGGATGCTCTTTGTTTATTCTCTGTGCTGGTATCACATCCAACCGTATTCCCTCTTCAAGATTACTTTGGTTTAGATCAGGATTGTCTTCAGTTGTGAGGAGAGGAACTTGGAGGTTCTGATCATTGTGTTCCACATTGTCAGCAGTATTAGCATCAGAGCCTCTTCAGCATGGATTGAGGAGGCTTCATTAAAGATTTCTTGGTTAGAGAGATTGCTGCTTGTGGTGTTGGAAGTACCGGCTTCAATAGATTCTGCCACTGATGGAGGATCAATGGATGGCCTTTTCATCCTGATGTAGG
Organism: Smallanthus sonchifolius; assembly: GCA_023525975.1. Taxonomy (NCBI): domain Eukaryota; kingdom Viridiplantae; phylum Streptophyta; class Magnoliopsida; order Asterales; family Asteraceae; genus Smallanthus; species Smallanthus sonchifolius. Next base: position 17,249 of record JAKNSE010000507.1, read on the forward strand.
GACTGGGAAAATCCAGTCTGTAGTCAGAAGAGGAGGTTGAGGCAGAAGATGTTGATTTTGAAGAAGAAAACTCCATATTTGAGAATATGAGAGGCTCAAATATCTGGGTGAAGGAGTCTATATCAAAGAGCCAGTTAGGACCTTTGCCTTGTTCACAGACAACGTGTTCCCTGCATTCCACATTAGCAGATTCTTCCACAATCCGAGTCCTAGAATTGAACACTCGGTAGGCCTTTGATTGAGAGGAGTAACCCACAAAGTAACCTTCATCAAACTTTGCACCGAATTTAGGAAGAACTCCATGTGTGATGAGAATGGTACATGGACATCCAAAGGGCTTCAGGAAGCCAATGTAGGGAACCCTTTTGAGCAATAGTTCATAGGGTGTTTTCTGGAGAGGCTTAACAATAAGGACTCTATTCTGCACATAACAAGCTGTGCTTACTGCTTCCGCCCAGAAAGTAAGGGGCAGCTTTGAGTCAGCCAGCATAGATCTTGCTGATTCAATCAGAGTCCTATTTCTTCTTTCAGCAACCCCATTTTGTTGAGGGGTTCTTGGAGCACTGTATTGCCTTTCAATGCCCTTGCTCTCACAGAAACTGTTCAAAGTGTGATTTTTGAACTCTGTTCCCTGATCACACCTTATGATCTTTACCTTCAGATTGCTTTGATTCTCTACCCTAAGAATATAGGATTTGAGAATCTCAGCAGTTTCATCTTTTGTTCTTAGGAAGAATACCCATGAGAATCTGGAGAAGTTATCACCAGACAGTAGGACTTTTTGCCCGTTGACATGACATTCGTAGGACCAAAGAGATCCATATGCAGTAGCTGGAGAGGGGTGTCATTTGTGTTCAGTGTCTTGGGCTTGTGGGAAATCTTGTGTTGTTTTCCTTTCAAGCAGGCAATGCAGTGATCGTCTAGCTGGAATTCTTTGTCAGGAAGCCCTCTGACAAGATTGTCCTTCACTAATTTATTGATTGTTTTGATGTTAACATGGCTTAACCTCCTGTGCCAGAGAGCGGATTCATCAACTGATGCCTTTGACAGAAAACATGAAACACTACCAGATGGAGTGACTTCATTCATGTCAAGCACATATAAGTTGTCCTTTCTATGAGCAGTTAGGAGAATCTTCTCTGGAGGGGGTTTAGATAGGCCAGGAGCTAACACGAAACATTCTTTGTCAGTGAAGAGCATCCAATGCTGTTGATCACATACTTGGGAAACACTCATGAGATTGAAGTCAAGTTCTTTAACATAGTTGACTCTTTCAATACTCATCCTTTCATTGGACACAGTTCCTTGTCCAGTGATAGATCCACCCTTTAGTCACTCCCAAAGGCAACATATCCTCCATTGAAATGTCTGAAGTTAGAGAGGATGGACCCGTTGCCTGTCATGTGCCTGGAACAGCCGCTATCTACCACCCAAGTATTGCGTTTATTGCCTGGCTGTCCTTGCACATGGAAGATATCTAATTAGTGGGAGGAACATTGTAGCATGCAGCATTGTAGAAAATCGTTGCTAATTTGCCATTGTCAGCATGCTTGCAGTCAATGGAACCAATAGTTATGCTTGGAGATTGTTTGGCCTTCCATTGCTGTGTTGGTGGTTTTCTAGCTTTCTTTACATTGTCGGCAGAAGATGTTGTTGCTGACAATTCTGGCTTATCCGCAGCCGATTTTGCTGCTGAAGGCTTTGCTGGAGCAGTAGCAGTTTTTGCTGCTGGAAGCTTTATTTTGGATTTTGCTTTGTCAGCAGCAGATACTTTTGCTGCTGATGCCGTTGTTTTTTATTTTGCTTTGTCAGCAGCAGATACTTTTGCTGCTGAAGGCTTTGCCTTTGGTTTCCTGGACTTTACTCTATCAGCATCGATTTTGTTTGCTGCTGATGGGTTGAACACAGATGAACGATTTGCAATCTGGTTAAAAGGGTTGAACTTGCATGTTGCAGCAAAGTGGTTTGATTCCCCACATATGATGCAAGTTTGTTGAGGTTTCTGCATCTTCACTCTTTGAGGGGATAGAGATTCTCTGAACTTTGTTGCCTTTGCATCATAGCTTCTCACCTGTTTGTTTTCTCAAAGGCATGCTGCTTTGAGTTTCTTTGGTGTTCACGGTAGTGAAAGCAGGTGCTGGCAGTGTGATTGTATTTGCCACACACAAAGCAAGATAGTGCTATCTTGTCCCTGTGAAAGTGCACATAGTCCTTTCTTTGAAACAAATCTTTGAAGTTCTAGGGATGAGCTTCTTCTAGTGTCTTTTGAACATATGGACCTTTTTCTCCAGGTCCATGAAAAATATCAAACACCTTTGGCTTTGACTGAGACTTGGGGTTGGTGAAACCTGATGTCTCTCCTTTTTCAATGTTTAGCTTTCTTCCATTTTGAGGATAGATAATCTTGATTTGTTTGAATGGGATGAGAGCTGGAATAGATGGGACTGTTGGAGTAACAACAAGACATTCAGTTTTGTTCAGAACAGCTTCAGAGATAGGAGCAGATGGGACTGCACTAGTTTCACAGTGGTCTGAGCAGGTTGACTCAGGTTCTGAAGAGGTGGAGCAGTCTTCCACAAAACATGCATCTATTGAAGGATCAAGGTTTCGGTTTGCCGTGTCAAGATTTGCAGTATTGAAGCTTGGTTCGTGAATGGCAACATAGTCAGCAGGAGGAGGAACTGTCTTGTACTGGTCATTATGATATCCAAGTCCAGTTTTTACCTTTTCATGGACTTGAATATCTAACAATCTTTGTAACTTTTTAGATGAAAATTCATATTTTTCAACATGAACTTTCTGTTCAGCCAGTTCAGCTCTGGTAGCTTTAAGTTTTACTAATAGATCATCAATCTGAGTTTCAAGATTGGTTTGTTCATGTTTTAATGAAGAAATCTCTTTCTTAAGGCAGTTAATCTTTTCTTTGTAACTGTCTTCGACCTTTTTGAATTCAGATTTCATTTGGTGAAACTCTTCATTTTGATCTATTAGATTTTGGTTATGCTTTCTATAACCTAAAACTTTGTCAATGCAAGCTTGAGAGCAAAGATGTTCAAATACCTGAGGTGGTATCTCTGCATTGTCTGCCATAAGTGCTTGGTTGGAGGCAGGAACATCTTCATATTGAAAACTCTAGTCAAAGTCTGTAGTTCCAACATTTGCACAGGCTGCAGTTTGTGCTGGAGGAGTTCCTTGATGCTGCTGCTGCTGCTGCTGCCTGGGCTGACCTTGGTAAGCTTGTCTTTGATGGCTGGCACCCTGATTGGCTTTAGGTGCCTTGCACTCCCTAGCAAAGTGACCCATTTGGTTACAGTTGTAACATCGGATCTTGCTTTTATCAAGCCCAACTCTGGTGTTTGAGTTGTTGCCTGGAACTGATCTCCCGGTTCTAGAATAAAACCTTTTTGCTCTGAGGGAGAGCATGGCATATGAGTGCTGAATATCCATTTCTTCAAGATCATCTGGATGAAAGCATTCCAGATCCTCCTTTATGAAGTGTATGCTGCTTGAGTTGTCAGAGACAAAAGCAGTAGAGGTTGGCTGTTGAGGAGGTGCCTCAAGAAGAAATGGTGATGAGTTGGATTGTGAAGCAGTTGGTGTTTGAGGATGAGTAATAATGGTAGGATAGTAGTTGCTTGCACTAGGACCGGAATGATCAGAGTGAAGCGCTGAGGTGGTGGTGGAGGAAGTGGTAGCTGATTGATAACTGGAGCTCCTTTCTTTAGCTTGAATCATTTCTAATTCATAGGTTTTGAGCATGCCAAAGAGCTCAGTCATCTGAAGAGTCTTCAGATTCTCTGTTCTTCTGATGGACACTGTATATAATGTCCAACAACTAGGAAGAGATCTTATGAACTTCTTGAGAATGTCTTCATTCTCCAGCTTTACCTTGGAGCACTGCAGTTCTCCAACCAGGTACGTGTACCTGTTATATAAAACTGTTAGTGACTCACCTTCCTTCCAGACGAGGTTTTCATACTGTTGCTTGAGAATGTCACGTCTGTTCTCCTTGACCTCCTCAGATCCAGCAAACATCTTTTCCAAGGCTTCCCATAACTCCTTTGCAGTTTTGTAAACCCTGAAGTTGTTAAAAACTTCATTTGGAAGGCACATTTGGATAGCTCCTAATGCCTTGAAGTCCACCTCCATTTTCTTGATGTCTTCTTCAGAATACTTGGAGGGTTCCTTCGGAACTAGTGGTCCTCCGGAGTCAGCAGAGGCCACCATGGGAACATAAGGTCCATCCCTTATGGATTTCCATATTCCGTATTCATGGTAACAGAAGAAGCTTTCCATACGGTTCTTCCACATATCATAGTCCTCCCCAGACACCAACCTCGGTGGTTGGTTGATACTGCCGATGTCTTTAGATCCATTACTTTGTGCCATTTTTTTTTGTGTGACTTGATCAAGAATAGAGTTTTGAATAGAATCAGAAAGTGATTAAACAAATGTTAGTTTGTTTAATCTTGAGCCAAAGCTCTGATACCACTTGTAGGATCGTAAGATTACAAGGTGATTCTATTCTAGTTGATATTGGCGGAAACAATAGCAATCAACAAAGTAAACAGCAAGAATACTGATAAATGCACTGTTGTATTAGACTTCTGATATTACAAGATTACAAGTAAAACTCTATCAAGACACTATCAAAAAGCACTATGAAGGCACACTTTGTTTGAAGTGTTTACAAGATATATATAGTAACTTAGAATCAAGACAGACCCTTGATTCTAAGGATCAGATCTAACACAAGCCGTTAATCTTGTTTATTAATCTAAATTACACGTAAAGGCTAATGTAGTTAACTTTACTGAAACATCTTCTTAGGCATCATTGTTTGCATGCTTGGAGAAGAGCGTCATTGTCCTTTATTGGTTGCACCAGTGAGGTTCCTTCTGCTTGGAGTGTGGCAGTTGCTTTTGCAGAAAGGTGTCAGAGGCGCTTCGCATGGATAGTCAGCTGCAACGTTTGGTCTTCAGAGAATAAAGCTATCAGCAGCAGAGATGAGGACCAGCAACAAGATTGATCTATCCGCAGCTGCTGAGGATATGCCTATCAGCAGCAACATGTGTTGAGTGCTGCTGATAAGCCTATCCGCAGCTACTTTGGTCTTCAGCAGCAGACAAAGTATCAGCATCTGTTTTGGTCAGCAGCAATCTTGTGTTGTCCGCAGCAGTTGTACTTAGAACAATTTTGTAGCAATCTGTCTTTGGTTCTACAAATATATTTTGAAAGGATTCGTGGGGACATATTGTATTCGTGTCTCGGTTTGATTTTAAGCTCTAGGTACTGTCATCCTGTTGTATTTCTTGTAAGCTTATGACATATCACATGTTTGTCCAAGTTACTTGATAGTTCGTTAAATTCGTTTATGTCATCGTTAAACCCGTGTAACTCGCTCAACTTTATGTTGATGTTTTTAAGCATGTTTTTCAGGTACTTAGATGCTCTCGCGTGGTTATGAAAACGGGCTTTTGGGCAAACACTTGCATTAGAATTCTGTTGGGACATTTTAAACTTTATTTTGGATCCTCATGTGTTGGATCATGGAAACTCTTGTTTTAAATTTCAATGCTTTTAATTTTGGATAATCTGAAGACTTATCTTTGTTTTGTTAAACCTTTCCGATGTTTTAAATAAATGTGTTTGCTTATTATCATTGGGCTCCAACTTATATGACCACCATGCTTACGTCTCGTTTCCGCTGCGAATCGTCGTTTTCGGGGTGTGACAGAAGTTGGTATCAGAGCCCATGATTATAGCGAACTAGAAAATGTTTTCTTAAAAATCTAGACTATAACTTTTAAAAATTTGGTTTTTGGGTTAAAGACGTTTTCATACCGCATGCATCTTATATTAAGAGTAAGTGTTAGTAATTAGGTAGTATTAGGATACTTTCTCTATGTGCCTTACGTGCCTTAAGTGTGTTGCATACATATGTGCTTACATTTATGGGCAAATCATTTATATCGTGTAAATATATCGTGTCACAGATGTCTCTTTCGCCTTCCATCATCTTGATCTCTTCTGATAGTGAGCCAGAGTTCTCACCAGTTTCGCCGATGTCTCCCGATTCGGTTCTTGATTTTGGATTTGACCCGAACATGCCGAATGTCACATCCCCAATTTCAACTAACGGAGTTTTACCATTTTGGGAAGTGACAAACCAGGAT
>JAKNSE010000508.1:0-31295 GCA_023525975.1 Smallanthus sonchifolius
ACACTATATGAGACTTAAAATGTCATAACATAAAAGTTCAGAGTTAAATGCGAAAGCGTAAACGTTAGAATGAAATCAAAAGTAATTACACGCAACAAGCGTCAATTAATGTAAATAAGTAACAATGTTTAAAATGTTTGAAATGAATGATATGACAGTAGGACTCCATGCATGTCCTAAGTGTGCAACTGGTGCCAAAGCGACCTGAGAAACATGTAAGGAAAAGTGTCAACACGAGGTTGGTGAGTTCGCAGGTTTGTATGTAAATACACTGTTTGAGTGTTGCTGGATCCACATACGTAAGTCACACCTATTGCTAGCTAGACAATGTACAAGTTACTCCAAGCGTTCACAACCGAAGCTGACTGTTTATGTTCGGGATGCCTTCCGCCATTGCTAACATCAACAATGGCAAGTGTTTAGGACAATTTACACTCGTTATACCTCCAATCAAGTTAGCGAGACTAACCCGGGTGGGGTTTGTCAAACCCAGTAGTACTACTCAAATGTCCTCGCTATACTCCATATATTAACGGTCCGAGTGTGTAAGGACTTTGCATGTTATGTTTGCGCTTAGGTACACAAGTGGTAATGAAATACTATGTGATCCATGTCCGTGTGTATGTCTCTCCCTGGCTGGTAGACAAGTAACGGATGTCTATTCGTACGCATGTTTCTCCCCAACGGGAAAACAAGTAAAATACCGTTTGTGTGTATGCATGTTTCTCCCAAATGGGAAAACAAGTAAAATAATGTTTGTGTGTAAGCATGTTTCTCCCCCAATGGGAAAACAAGTAAAAAGGGGCCGTGAAACTCACATGTGTTGCGGAGTAGGTAGTATCACACAAGTATGAGATTTAGAACCTCAAGTGTTAGCCTGCACGACTTACGTATGCCCTAGAATCATAAACACATAAGTTAGGGACATATGGGATTTTTGATGACGACACGGAAGATTAGAACGTCTTAACACGTTCTAAGGACCAATGAGTAGACGAACATGTCTACGGGAATATATGTTTCTTAATATAACAATTAAGATAAAATGCGTTACGTGTTGAACGTTAATAACGAATAATATTAAATAAATAAATCCGCGCGTTTGTATCATTTAATAATGATCTAAGAAAATAATATAACATATATATTATTTTTGAACTGGTAGAAATATACGATAATCATTTACGTGAAAAAAATAATAAATATATTATTTTTATTCGAGGATATTAAACATGAGTAAATAATATAAATATAATTATATTATTAACTAGTTAGAAACGTTATACGAGGTTTATAAAGGAGGCGAAATAATATATAAATATATATTTTTATAATAGGAGTCACGGGTTGAAAATGATATAAATATATTATTTTACAAGTGGTAAATAATATTAAAATGAGTTATAATACCAAACCCGACCCTACGGGTGTTTTCCGGGTTAACTCGTATTAAAATATTGATATAATATTATAGCGAAAGTTTTTATTTAAAAATAAAGCTTCAAAACTGTTTTAAAAAAATAATGTGCATGGTGGGATTCGAACCTAGGTCATTCCCACCTCAGCCCAACGCTTTAACCAACTCGCCCGCTAAGGTCTTCGCATCAGAATCCGGATTAAAAAGGTTTTAACAATGATGTCTCATGTGTTCTTCCCCCTTCACACAACCCGATCCCAAATCCGCCCTCAAATCCCTTAAATCCGATCACGATTGATCCAAAAGGCAAAGGGGTTTTGCATTTCAAGGTATTGCGAATCTGAGGTGATGTTTAATTGCAAAATTTATCATGTTTGGGGTTGTTAAACAAAGTTTGAAATTGCCGAAACCCTAGATCAAAATACAAGATCGAATTGACAAAATCTGATATTAACAGCTGATGGAATCATAGGGCTTTCAACAAGAAAGGCATTGCGAGTTTAACCCTGTGATTTAATTTGATTAAGGTGGTGTTTGGATTTGGGTTCGATCAAACCGAAAACATAAGAACCCTAGGTATAGGTTTGTGTTTAAATCAGTGTTATGAATCCAAATTAGATTAGGGCTTTCATTGATTAGAGGTTTACGAAACTAACCATATAATTTAATTGGATTTAAACTGAATCTAAGATCAAAACCCCCAAACTGGTTTTGAACAAACCCTAGGTTCTAGATTTTGATCGATTTGATGTTGTAAGCCCAAATAATCATAGGGCTTTCATTCTAGAGACACGAACGAATCTAAGAGTGTAGGAATTTACAAGATTAGTGTTCGAATTGAGTGCGGTCGGCTAAAACCGATGCCGACGATGGCAGCTTTGATTCCCGACGACTTCTGCTGGGATTTCGATGAAGTTGATGCTTACAGAAACTTCACAAAGTCTCGATTATCGAGTGCAGATGATCAAATCGTGAATTGGTATGCGAATTCGATAGTATATGTTCATGAAGTCGACGGTTACGGGTTTAATTCCCATTATTGAGTTTTAATTAGATAATGATAGTGTTTTATTCAGTAGTTAAAGCCCGTTAATGTCATAAATCATGTGAATTCAGTTACAATCTCACACAGAAAAGATCGCGGGGCTTGGTTTTGAGCAAAGTCACACGGTTTGACTTTCAAAAGTCAAACACAATCAAGAATGGGTTAAAATCAGGTTTAGTCCCTGTGGTTTTGTGTGCTTAAGTTTAGAACTTGGCAGGAATAGTCCCTAAAGTTTGAATTGGGTTAACTAGGTTGTGGACTTGTTAGTTTGACTAACAAAAAGTCAACAGAATGGGTTTTGACTAATTTCACTACTAGTACTTGTTAGTAGTTAATGACAGAATTAGTCCCTAAGGTTTGAGTTAAGTTAATTAGGTTAACTTTAACTGGATTTGGTTAATGGAGTTAACTTGAAAAGTTCGGATTGTCACATCATCCCTTAGTGGAAAGAATTTTCGTCCCGAAAGTTAGAATAATAAAAAAAATTTCTAGGGTGTCACATCATCCCCTAGTTGAAAGAATTTTCATCCCAAAAATTTAAATAGTACCTTAAGTGTATGACGTAGAGTGCTTAAACAGATGAAGATACTTGTGCATCATCTAGTCCTCGCACTCCAATGTGAATTTCGGTCCATGTTTCGAGTTCCAACGAACTCTGACAATAGGGATTTTACTGCGTTTGAGCGTTTTGACTTCCCTATCCATGCTTTCTACCGGTTCTTCGATGAAACGCAATTTCTCATCGATGTGCAGTTCCTCAAGACGAACAACGAGTGTCTCGTCTGCTAGAAATTTCTTTAGGTTCGAGACATGAAAGACATCGTGTACACCACTCAGTCCTTCAGGTAGGTCTAGTTGGTACGCTACTGGGCCAATTCTCTTCACTATCTTGAATTGTCCAACATAACGAGGATCCAGTTTTCCTTGTTTCCCGAAGCGGATTACACCATTCCAAGGTGAGACTTTTAGAAGAACCATGTCGCTTAATTGAAAATCTAATGGTTTACGACGCTTCTCGACGTAGCTCTTTTGACGATCACGAGCTGCCGCCATACGGTTTCGAATTTGAACGATCTTTTTAGATGTTTCGAATACAAGTTCGGGATCTGTAAGTTTGTTATCCCCAACTTCAGCCCAATAGATAGGAGATCGGCATTTACATGCGTACAATGCCTTGAATGGTGCTGCCTTGATGCTAGTGTGATAACTGTTGTTGTAGGAGAACTCCACCAAAGGTAAGTGAGACTCCCAAGTGTTACCGAAATCGATCACACAAGCTCGTAGCATGTCTTCGAATGTTTGGATGGTACGTTTCGTTTGACCATCAGTTTGAGGATGATACGCCGTACTCATGTCTAGACACGTACCTAAAGCTTTTTGCAGAGATTGGCATAAATGTGACGTGAATCGAGCGTCTCGATCCGAAATGATAGAAATTGGCACACCGTTCCGAGAGACTACTTCCCTCAAGTATATACGAGTGCGTTTTTCCATCTTGTCGGTTTCTTTGATTGCTAGGAAGTGAGCAGATTTAGTCAAGTGATCAACAATCACCCAGATGGTGTCGCATCCGCTAGAAGCATCCATGGAAATCTGCTCCCATTTCCACATCGGAATTCCTGGTTGTTGGAGCAAACCAAAAGGTCTTTGGTATTCGATTTTGACTTTTGAGAAGGTCAGACACTTGCTAACATAGGTGGCTATATCAGTTTTTATGTTCGGTCACCAATAAAGAACCTTTAGGTCATGATACATCTTATCGGAACCAGGATGAATAGAATAGCGAGATTTGTGAGATTCATCCATTACAAGTTCCCTTATGTTCCCGTACTTTGGAACCCATATTCGCTTTGCGAAATAGTGAATACCGTCCGATTTAACCTCAAGTTGTTTCTCCATACCACGCGTGGATTACAATGGTAGGTTTTCCTCTTTCAGGGCTTTGAGCACTACAGATCTGATCAGGTAGTCCAGGGTGGATACTGAGATGTAATGCTCGGAATCGCCTGGATTTAGTGTCTTTCCGGCTTAGCGCATTGGCTATTACGTTAGCCCTGTCCGGGTGATACTTGATAGTACAATCATAGTCGTTCAAGAGTTTGATCCAACGACACTGTCGCATGTTCAACTCTTTCTGTTCGAAGATGTGCTGAAGACTCTGGTGATCAGCGTAGATTTTGAGTGATCTTCGAGAATCCCTCGATGAATCGGCGGTAGTAGCCAGCCAATCCCAGAAATTGTCACACCCTTGTCGGAGTCGTTGGTGCCGCCCAATTATTGATGGCTTCTACTTTAGCTGGATCGTTATGTATTCCCTTCTTGTTGACTACATGCCCTAGGAATTGAGCTTCGCGAATCTAAAATTCTCATATTGAAAATTTGGCATACAATTGCTCTTGCTTTAGCAATTCAAGGATTAAATGGAGATGCCCCTCATGTTCTTCCTTGTTCTTAGAATAGCTGAGGATGTCGTCAATGAAAACGATGACGAATTAATCAAGGTCAAGTTTACACACACGGTTCATGAGGTCCATGAACACTGCGGGTGCGTTGGTTAATCCGAACGGTGTGACCAAAAACTCGTAATGGCTGTACCGAGTTCTGAATGCAGTTTTAGAGATGTCTTCTTCTCGGACTCTCAGTTGATGATAACCGGATCGAAGATCGACCTTTGAATAGAAACTTGACCCTTGAAGTTGGTCAAATAGATAGTCAATACGAGGTAGAGGGTAACGATTCTTGATAGTTACTTTGATCAGCTCACGGTAGTCAATGCACACATGGAAAGTCCCATCTTTCTTCGTGGCGAATAGGACTAGAGCTCTCCATGGCGATGAGCTAGGTCGGATGAATCCTTTATCCAACAACTCTTGCAGTCATGTGGATAGTTCTGGTAGCCCACTGGGCGCTGCTCCGGGTGTTAGAACGATCTGTAATTTGACTTGACAGTGAAGCTGAAGACCATACAAGTCTTCGGGAAATACCTCCGGATAATCACGAACGATCGGGATATCGTAAATCTTCCTCTCTTCAGATGGCTGCTTGGCGACGAGAGCCGGAATGGCAGTATGGTCTTTCCGTAAGAACTTTTGCGCTCTCACGAAGAATATGATGCCTATGACCACACATCTCCTTTTGCCTTGGGTAGAAAGGGTTTCTCCACTCGGGAGAGGAAGGCGAACAATTTCCTCGCAAGAGATAACCTCGGCTTGGTTCTTTAGATAACCAATCCATACCGACAATTACGTCGAAACTACCAAGTGTGACTGGCATAAGGTCAATGTCAAAGTTATAACCAACAATCCCAGTCTACATCTCTTAAGGTTTTGAGTTGCTTCTATAGTGTACTTAAATTTCCAGTAGAGTTGAAGTACAACTTTACTAGTAGGAAGTCTGTGAGATCACGATGAGACTTCTAGTGAGACCTGTGCTTATAAGGTAAGCATCGGTCAATGCAAAGGCTAAGGGAAAAGGTTCACATGTAGGAAGGATTTTATAGATATCAGGAGCACAAGGGATAGGATGTCTGTTTAAGTAAACGCGTTCAACTGAAGGTTGATTAGATCAAATCCCCATTTCCTACTGTCATTGAAATAACTGGGTATGCTGGGGTATAGATCAAATTTAGACTCAGGATTAGTCACATGATAAAGCAATAGGGTCAAATGGAATCTATTGTTGGAGTGTAAGGAATTACGTGTTAGTTCAGGAAGAATTTCTCAAATTCCACTTACACAGTTGGAGTCGGTGGGTTTTACCCTGAGGTTCTACTAGAGTTTCACTCTAGGTGGTTCCATTGATCAAATCTAAATGAGGGTTCTTAAGGTCACTAAGACTCTTACATGAGTGAAAATAACACGATGGGTAGATCACAGATTAGGACCATTTATCCACCCACTAGGTTTCACCAGGACTTACATGTACCTCAAATTACTGTTATGTGTGCACCGTAATGATAATTTGCTTTGTATGTTCACCCTAGTTTCTCCCTGTCCCATGTGAAAATGTCCCTGAAATTTTTATTGTTGAGTACAGAGTGTTGTCATATATGACAAGTCATCGGGAGGCTTAGTTATCAACCATAAGTTGATCAACTAGAGTTCATATCGGGATGAGTTATCGGGAATCGTTTGATCCGAGTATTCACTCGAGTTAGAACATAATACGAGAGTTCAATCCAGTGGGTTGTAGATAGGAATATGCACATGAGGCAAACATGCACATGAGATGCAACCTCGAGGAGTGAAACTAGTTCATGAATATGAGTTACTGAAAGAAGCATAACAACCGTCCTTCCAACTGAGTGACAATAGGGTTTGAGTATGCAATGAGTAAGGCGTTCTCATCCTCGTGGTTAATGTATCTTCATAGAATATCAACCAATGACGCGAGCCCATGGCTCAGGAAAGTGTTGACAACTATGTGTCACTGGATCCTGCAACAATGAGTGCAATAGTCTGCCTTCACACGGCGTATTGTTGCTAGTGGGTACGGTAGGGACTCGCCTCCGACGATCCCAACTCCCAAAGAGATATGTGCTAGTCCTGTGTGTTGGCCCCAACACGAACTTAAGAAGACCCACCATTCCCTGATTGTGTCCTCGACAAGCTCAAGCCGGTGTAATCTTCGGCTCTGATGGTGTAACAAAGGTGCAGATTGTAGGATCGAGAAATTACAAGATGGTTTTGTTCTTAGTTGAAATTGGCGGAAACAATAACAACTACACAAGTGTAATCCAGCAAGCAGAAAGAATACTTTTAAGAACACTGTTGTATTAAGCTTTTGCAGATAAACGATTACAATTGAAACTCTATCAAAAGCACAAAAAACACACCCTTATAATGAAGTGTTTACACATTATTTATACTCACTTAGAATCACGACAGCCCCTTGATTCTAAGGATCAGATCTAACACAGACCGTTGATCTGTTGTATGTAGCTAACTATTACACGTTTACTCTAAAGCTAGTTAAACTTTATTGAAGCGTCTTCTTATGCATCATTACTTGCATGCTTGGAGAAGAGCATTGTTGTCCGTCATTGGTTGTGCCATTGAGGTTCCTTCTGCTTTGAGCGTGTCAGTTGCTTTTGTAGAAAGTTGTCAGTGACGCTTGGTATGGATAGTCAGCTGCAACGATTTGTCTTCAAGGCACAAGGCTGTCAGCAACAAAGATGATGATCAGCAGCAAGATGTAACCATCCAAAGCTATTGATGATTTGCCTGTCAGCAACATCAAGTGTTGATGCTGCTGAGAAGCCTATCCGCAGCAACTTTGGTCTTCAGCAGATAAGGCTATCCGCAGCAGATTTGTTCTTCAGCAGGAGAACAAGTATTCGCAGCAGATAAGCTTGTCCGCAACAGTTTGTTGGTCAGCAGCAAAATCTGAGACCAGCAGCATTTGTACTTAGAGAATTTTGTAGCCATCAGTCTTTGGTTCTACAAACTCCCCCAGACTGATGCTACCAAAATTCTCTTACTGCCTTTGTTGCTGAAGCTTTTGCATATTTCTGACTATCCTTTCAACCTCATATCCTCTTTGGTCCATGCTGGGATTATTAAGAGGAAGCTCAGATAGAGTCTTGATGTCTTTGCTTGCCATTTTAAAGACAGCTTTGCTTGAACACCTCATCTTCTGTCCTTTAACATCTGTCAGAGTGAATTCATTCTTCTTAGCATTGTAGGACCAGCTGATGAATGGAGTGTGGGATTGAAGAGGTTTGGCATCAATGATTTCATCTTTGCTGGGGTTGAATTAATGTCTGATTTCCAGCAAAAGATGTCTCCCACCGTCATTCTCAGGCTCAGAGGATTCACCCAGCTCCATCATTCTTCTTAGATCAGAATCTGGAAGCTGTACTACCTCATCAACAGAAGTATAGATTGATCTTTTAGCTTCTGTCCTTCCCCTGAACACTTCAAACCATTGGTCTTCAGGGCCGTATGACCATCTGATTATTTCTCTTGAGTCTTCAGGTTTGGAAGTGGGTTTATTTTTCTTTTTGGGAGGTTGTTGATGAGTAGGAGCTGGATGTGTGGTTTTGGACTTTGAGGGAGGAGAGGAGGGAGGTTTAGGAAGGAGAGTGGATGGTTGTTGGATTGAGGAAGTGTTGGGTTTCTTTAATTTCCTTTCTTCTTCTTGAATGTTTACCCTTTTCTTGGAGCCTTTCTTCTCCAATCTTTCTTCCTCATCTTTCTTGACTTTCAAATAGAGGGCTTGTAGGTTCATGAAATTCATGGGACCTAGCCTCTTTCCACTCTCTCCTCTAGCCTTAAGGTAGTCAATCATGACCTTCCTTTCTTCATGGGTCCGTTTATTAAAGGCAATGGTCTTTTTGGACTTTTGTTTGGCTTTTTATTCTTCTTCAGCCTTTTTCTTCTTTGCCAATTGACCTTGCTGACCCATGAAGGCTCTGTAGATTTCTTTATTTGATAGATCTCAAGGTAGTCTGCATCCTCACCTTGAGAAACTAGAGCCTTTACCCACTCCTCTCTCATTTCTTTGGCTAGTTCAGAATCAGTTATTCTGAACTTAGCCTCTTCCTTCTTCTTCTTCTTCTCTAGGTCTTCTTCTTCCTTGTTAAATTGTTCCTGCAGTTGAATAGCAAGAGCTTCATCTTCTTCAATCTGATAAACTGCAGGAATCTTTACTTTGAGCTCATCCAACTGTTTTGCATACATCTGGATTTGTTGTTCTCTGAGGAGAATGGCTGTGAGTCTATCTTGAGCTTTCTTTGTTTCAGCCATCTCCTCTTCTTCTCTTCTTCTTCTTCTTTCTTCTTTCTCTTTCTTTTCTCTTTGCAACCTTTCTTCGTCTTCTTCGGTTATAATTCCCTTTCCCTTATCTTTGTTGGATGCCTCTACTTTAGCTTCACTGATCACAACAGCAGATGATTGTGCTGCTGTGGGAATCTCAGCCTCAGCTTCATTAGCAATTTGAGAGGTTGATAAGGGAAGGTCATTAGCTTCATCTGTTTTACACTCAGGACTTGTAAATTCTATTAGCATTTCTTTGACAATAGATCTTGATTCATATGCAGCAGCAAAGATGTCTACTCGAAGGGAAGCTGAGTCAGAATCAGTGTCAGAATTTGACACATATACCGCTTCAGTAATCCTTCCTTCTTGTTCAAGATGGGCTCTGACAGTAGCCATCATTTCCTGCTTTCGAGGGAGTTGACATTGCAGATATTTGCTCTGAGTTGAAAGATCTTGTAAAGAAAGTCTGTAGGCAGTAGCAGGATGTTCCTGGTGTTGATGGTGAGAGAAGAGCCGTTGCTTAGCAGAAAGGTGTGGTCAAGAGACTTAGTGCTTACCCATCCCAGCACATCTATGTCCTTGACAATGGAGTTGTACAGAAATCTACTTAAGCACAGAACTTCTTCTTCAGTGAGAAGACTGCTCCTTATTATTTCAAGTCTTCTAGGAGTCAGTCTTCTTTCTGCTGCTGTTGAAGATTCAGGATAGGCTACCCTTTTTGCTGCTTGTATTTGTCTTTAAAAGTTGGGTAGATTATCCTCCATCAAGTCATAGAACCTGCCAATGGAAAGTTCTGCTGAGAGGTCCGTTGAGTTGTTGATGCATTGTAGATGGTATAGGTGAAGGACTTGGATGATGTTGAGAAAGTCCCAGTTTAGCTCTTCTACTCCGCCAAACTCCCAACCAATCCAGAACCTCTCAGACTTTCCATCATACCCCCAAGATAGTATTGTATCAAACTCTAGCTGTGTTGAAGTCAGTGGAAATTGGGGGGCAGTGGAGTGACTTATGATGGCTGCTGCTTCAGGGATGATGCTGAAAGATTTATATGTTTGTTCTGTGTCTTCAGCATCATTCATCATCTCATCAACAGCCCTGACGACTAACTTCCAGTCTTCAAATGTCTCTTCTTCTTCGTTATCTGGAGCTGGCAAGTCATGAACCTGTACAAAAGCTGGCTTGAAAAGTGTGCTTTGAAATACAGCCTGCTCTTGAATCCAGTCGTCAAGACTGTCTGAGTCTTCCTCCATTGGGACCATCTCCCCTTTTTTGGTTGCATTAGTGGACAAATAAGCATCTGTTTGGGTGCCCACTGATACAAGAGAGGGAGAAGGTACAGTTGGGCATTGTTGGGCTTCATGCATAGAGACTTGGTGTCTTAGTTTGGACACTTCAGCCTCTAGCATAGCCACCCTGGCCGTCATCTCCAAGTTATGAAGTTTCAGTCTGTCCTCATCCACAGTTGTGGAATCCTTGGATCCAGATGGTGCCCTAGGCCTAGCCTCTTCATCCCCATCACCCATGGTTTCTTGGCACCTGGAATTCCTCTCAGTGAGGGGAGTTTCCAAGGAAGCATCCTCACTGTGAGTTGTCGTGGTTGAGGTCTTAGCAATGTTGTCACTGTACTCCTGGTTATTTGATGTACCAGCAGTAGTTACAACCTCTTCCACATCCACTCTGTCATAACTCCTAGAGTGGACCTTCAGGGTGGAAGAACTTGGGTTGGGTGTGTTGGAATCAAGATCAATCAGTACCTCCGAGATAGTGGTAGTTGGAGAAGGTACATCATCTTGGTCAGGTTCCTCAACACCTAAGTTCAGAAGAGAAAGGAAAGGCTCAGGGGGCTGTTCTATGGATCCGGGAAGTGATCCTGATCCTAATAGAGAGACATCCAAAGGAGTCTCCCTAATAATGTGGCTGTCCTTTATGATATTCTCACCAGAATGTTGTGATTCTGAGTGAGGGCTGTTAGGTTGGGTTTGGGCCTTGGAGGCAAGAGAAGAAGGAGTTCTCTTACCCCTTTTCCTAGTATATGTCGTTGCAACCGGGGCCCTGTGTTCTGGTTGAACGATAACATCCAAAAGAGGTGTAGGTAATTTTTATGCATGTGCATCCTTAGTAGTATGCACAGGGGTTCGAATTGTAGAAGCAGACTATTGTTCAGGATGTGGGGTGGAGGGTGTGGGATCAGTATCAGCTGGGATTGCTGAACTGTCACCTGGGGTACTCTGTATGTTCAGCATTGTAGATAACAATGGAACATTGACCCCTGAGAACTTTTTAGAAACAGTTCTCATGCTTTGAAAAATATTATTTTTATGTCCCAACATGATGTAGATTCTTGCAGGTTTTGAAAGTTCTTTTAGTTCTTGATTGAAAACTTCCTGCAAGAATCTTGGGTACATAAAAAATTGCTGCTTTGCACCCTCTTGAAGGTTATATCTCAAACCCTCATAGATGAGGTGTGCAAAGTTGAAGCCTTGGTTAGTGACCATACCATGGAAGGCGGAGGCAAGTGCGGAGCTCACCTGATGCCATCCACTCCTCTTCTGAGATATGCATTAGAGAAGAGTGTGACAAAGATACTTCCATGGAGGGCCCATCAGCGCCTTCGCGATCGTATACTCATGTATTCGTCCTTCGAGTATAAGATGGTTGCTCCCTCATCTTGAAGCTTAAGATGTTTTTTGAGTGTGGCTTCCAAGATGGTGATATCCTTGCCGTCTACTTTGGATTTAATTTGGGGAATTCCCTGTTCGGTTGGCTTTAATGATAATTTGCTTTGCATGTTCACCCTAGTTTCTCCCTGTCCCATGTGAAATAGTCCCTGATATTTTTATTTTCGAGTACAGAGTGTTGTCATATATGATAAGTCATCGGGAGGCTTAGTTATCAACCAAAAGTTGATCAACTAGAATTCATATCGGGATGCGTTATCAGGAATCGTTTGATCCGAGTATTCACTCGAGTTAAAACATAATACAAGAGTTCAATCTAGTGGGTTGTAGATAGGAATATGCACATGAGATGCAACCTCGAGGAGTGAAACTAGTTCACGAATATGAGTTACAGAAAGAAGCATAACAACCGTCCTTCCAACTGAGTCACAATAGGGTTTGAGTATGCAATGAGTAAGGCGTTCTCATCCTCGTGGTCAATGTATCTTCATAGAATATCAACCAATGACGCGAGCCCATGGCTTAGGAAAGTGTTGACAACTATGTGTCACTGGATCCTGCAATAATGAGTGCAAAAGTCTGCCTTCACACGGCGTATTGTTGCTAGTGTGTACGGTAGGGACTCGCCTCTGACGACCCCAACTCCCAAAGAGATATGTGCTAGTCCTGTGTGTCGTCCCCAACACGAACTTGAGAAGACCCACCATTCCCTGATTGTGCCCTCGACAAGCTCAAGCTGGTGTAATCTTCGGCTCTGATGGTGTAACAAAGGTGCAGATGATGGTGGTGTGAGTGACTCCTCCAAAGGCTTCGTCTCGCTGCCTACGGATGGGAGTGGATGTTGTTCTGATGACTTCCCGAGTGTCGCCACCAGGAATGATGATATAATGAGAATGACGTGTTCCTCGTTAGTAGAGGGTGATATGAATGATGTCAACATGATTTCAATGCAATGTATGTAAGGATGTTATGTGAATCATGTATGAGTGTCTGTGTCGTGTAACTAATGTGTGTGGGTTATAGTCTAGTATGAAGTCCTAGTTCTCTATAACCAATGGCTCTGATACCAATCTGTCACACCTCCAAATCCCACTAACAAAGTTTTACCGCTTGGCGTGTGACAAACCAGGATCTCAGTCATTAGTTACATCAAACAACACTATATGGGACTTAAAATGTCATAACATAAAAGTTCAGAGTCAAATGCAAAAGCGTAAACGTTAGAATGAAATCAAAAGTAATTACACGCAACAAGCGTCAATTAATGTAAATAAGTAACACTGTTTAACATGTTTGAAATGAATGATATGACAGTAGGACTCCATGCATGTCCTAAGTGGGCAACCGGTGCCAAAGAGACCTAAGAAACATGTAAGGAAAAGTGTCAACACGAGGTTGGTGAGTTCACAGGTTTGTATGTAAATACACTGTTTGAGTGTTGCTGGATCCACATACGTAAGTTACACCTATTGCTAGCTAGACAATGTACAAGTTACTCTAAGCGTTCGCAACCGAAGCTGACTGTTTATGTTTGGGATGCCTTCCGCCATTGCTAACATTAACAATGGCAAGTGTTTAGGACAATTTACACCCGTTAGACCTCCAATCAAGTTAGTGCGACTAACCCGGGTGGGGTTTGTCAAACCTAGTAGTACTACTCAAATTTCCTCGCTATACACCATATATTAACGATCCGAGTGTGTAAGGACTTTGCATGTTATGTTTGCACTTAGGTAAAAACAAGTGGTAATGAAATACTATGTGATCCATGTCCGTGTGTATGTCTCTACGGATGTCTGTTCGTATGCATGTTTCTCCCCAATGGGAAAACAAGTAAAATACCGTTTGTGTGTATGCATGTTTCTCCCCAACGGGAAAACAAGTAAAAAAATGTTTATGTGTAAGCATGTTTCTCCCCCAATGGGAAAACAACTAAAAGGGGGCCGTGAAACTCACCTGTGTTTCGTAGTAGGTAGTATCACACAAGTATGAGATTTAGAAGCTTAAGTGTTAGACTGCACAGCTTACGTATGCCCTAGAATCATAAACACATAAGTTAGGGACATATGGGATTTGTGATGACGACACGGAAGATTAGAACGTCTTAACACGTTCTAAGGATCAATGAGTAGACGAACGTGTCTACGGGAATATAGGTTTCTTAATATAACAATTAAGATAAAATGCGTTACATCGAACGTTAATAACGAATAATATTAAATAAATAAATCCGCGCGTTTGTATCATTTAATAATGATCTAAGAAAATAATATAACATATATATTATTTTTGAACTCGTAGGAAATATACGATAATCATTTACGTGATAAAAATAATAAATATATTATTTTTTTTCGAGTATATTAAACGTGAGTAAATAAAATAAATATAATTATATTATTAACTAGTTTGAAACGTTACACGAGGTTTATAAAGGAGGCGAAATAATATATAAATATATTATTTTATAATAGGAGTCACGGGTTGAAAATGATATAAATATATTATTTTATAAGTGGTAAATAATATTAAAATAAGTTATAATACCAAACCCGACCCTACAGGTGTTTTCCGGGTTAACTCGTATTAAAATATTGATATAATATTATAGGGAAAGTTTTTATTTAAAATTAAAGCTTAAAAACTATTTTAAAAAAATAACGTGCATGGTGGGATTCGAACCTGGGTCACTCCCATCTCGCCCGCTATCAGAATCCGGATTAAAAAGGTTTTAACACTGATGTCTCATGTGTTCTTACCCCTTCACACAACCCGATCCCAAATCCGCCCTCAAATCCCTTGAATCTGATCACGATTGATCCAAAAGGCTAAGGGGTTTTGCATTCAAGGTATTGCGAATCTGAGGTGATGTTTAATTGCAAAATTTATCATGTTTGGGGTTGTTAAACAAAGTTTGAAATTGGCGAAACCCTAGATCAAAATACAAGATCGAATTGACAAAATCTGATATTAACAGCTGATGGAATCATAGGGCTTTCAACAAGAAAGGCATTGCGAGTTTAACCTTGTGATTTAATTTGATTAAGGTGATGTTTGGATTAGGGTTCGATCAAACCGAAAACATAAGAAACCTAGGTATAGGTTTGTGTTTAAATCAGTGATTAGAGGATTAGGAAACTAACCATATAATTTAATTGGATTTAAACTGAATCTAAGATCAAAACCCCCAAACCTGTGTTGAACGAACCCTAGGTTCTAGATTTTGATCGATTTGATGTTGTAAGCCCAAATAATCATAGGGCTTTCAATCTAGAGACACAAATGAATCTAGGAGTGTAGGAATTTACCCGATTAGTGTTTGAATTGAGTGCGGTCGGCTAAAATCGATGCCGACGATGGCATCTTTGATTCCCAGCGACTTCTGCTGGGATTTTGATGAAGTTGATGCTTACAGAAACTTCACAGAGTCTCGATTATCGAGTGCCGATGATCAAATCATGAATTGGTATACAAATTCGATAGTATATGTTCATGAAGTCGACGGTTACGGATTTAATTCCCATTATTGAGTTTTAATTAGATAATGATAGTGTTTTATTGAGTAGTTAAAGGCCGTTAATGTCATAATTCTTGTGAATTCAGTTACAGTCTCACATAGAAACGATCGCTGGGCTTGATTTTGAGCAAAGTCACACGGTTTGACTTTCAAAAGTCAAACACAATCAAGAATGGGTTAAAATCAGGTTTAGTCCATGTGGTTTTACGTTCTTAAGTTTAGAACTTGGCAGGAATAGTCCCTAAAGTTTGAATTGGGTTAACTAGGTTGCGGACTTGTTAGTTTGACTAACAAAAAGTCAACAGAATGGGTTTTGACTAATTTCACTACTATTCCTTGTTAGTAGTTAATGACAAATTTAGTCCCTAAGGTTTGAGTTAAGTTAATTAGGTTAACTTTAACTGGATTTGGTTAATGGAGTTAACCTGAAAAGTTCGGATTGTCACAGTCCTCGTGATCAGTACCTCTTAACCGTCAAATCCTTGTCACTACTAGTATTCTCCTCGTGATCAATACCACTTAGCACGATGTTGTCCTCGTGATCAACAACTGGTATTGTCCTCGTGATCAATACAGCTTAGCATGGGTTGGTCCTCGTGACCCATTGATGTTGTCCTCGTGATCAACAGCACACCACACGATGTTGTCCTCGTGATCAACACCGGGTATTGTCCTCGTGATCAATACCGCTTAACTGGTACATGGGGTATTGCGTAGTCCCCCGAACAACCGCCGTCACTCATCCCAATTGTACAACTGTTAACGAGCCATCAAGACTCTTAATAATGGGTAGCACCCATATCCTACATCCTGTACAAGTAACATCTGTCCTAAGGACCTTATCCAACTGGTTCACTTCCCAAAGGAAGACTGTTCACTTTCTGTTCATAAACTTTCTTTAACTTGATCATACTAAACATATATCATGCCTTTGTTTATGCATATGAAAATATAGTAAACCATTACCAATGATATAACTATACTTTACTAAAACATAACTTGTCATAAATATCATGCCTTTGTTTATGTATATGAAAATATAGTAAACGCTTGCCAAATGATATATCTTGCTTTACGGAAAACATACTAGCACGTATATTATGCCTTTGTCTATATATATGAAAATATAATAAACACTTGCCAATAATATAGCTATACTTTACTCAAAACGTACATTTACCTCTTTTAAAATTTTCATTAAAACATAGCTTTCACTTCATTTATTAATATAAAATATGTAATAAACACTTTACACTAAGTATGCACACCACCCATAAAGCAGGCAAAAAGGGGATTAGAACTCACCTGATATTCTGTCTACTGAAACTAAAAGCTTTGGCTAAACGAGTGCTACGTGATCTGTGCGAATTTAATACATGAAATTGGATAAGCTTGCAAGAGTCGGCTATTACACAAGAGAGTCGGCTGATAGAGTCAGCTCAAAAAGTCGGCTCGGATAATCGACAGTCGTCCTGGAGAGTCGACAGTCGACCCGGATAATCGACAGTCGACCCTGAGAGTCGACAGTCTCATAATCGACCCGGCTCTTACCAGAACATGCGTTTCGGACTTTTACTCAACAGTCGAAAAATCAACGGTTTAATAAATGTACCTCCGTGACGCGGTGTCTAGAACATAAACCCGTATCGTACCCGTAACTTGACCGTATGGACTCCGATTCGGGTGATTCAAAAGTCCACGAACTCGTCTCAACGTGCCGGTTACCACGAGGTGGAACTCGTTGTTATCAACCCTCGTCATACGCTATCATCCTCATGCCACGAAACAGTTGTTAACCTTATCTTTTTAGAAGCGTCAAGTACCACCATGAACCACCATGAAGCCTGTGCAACCACCATAACTATCACCATGAAACTGCCATTACCACCACTGGTCACCACCACGAGGTCACCATTATCACCACCATCATACATCATGAACCACCTTGACTATGAAGCTTGATACCATCATCCTCATAGAACCATTTAAAATTGCTACCAACCGTTACCATCTTCATTTTCGATCATACTAACCTCTATATCTCCATTACTAACAATAATAGCCACCGTCATCTTCACCCAGTACTTGCCGAAACCATCATCATCTTACGTAACCTCCACGTCGCCACTACATCGTGAAACCTAACACATCCCCACCACTATGAAACTGCCATGGACACCACCATGATTAGCGGTTACTCGCCGGACCTGAGACAAACCACCATCATCTCCATCGAGCTGCCACCACTAACCAATTAATATACACCATCGTCGTCGTGAGCTTCCCACCCAGGGCATCGTCACCGCTGTTAACCGCCTTTATCAGGTCACAGAGAACTTCGCTGCTGCTGCCAGAGCTATGGCAGCAGCTCACCCGCTTACTGCCGCCGCGAACTCCCACCCGAGTGCACCGCTCGTCGTCGTGATGCAGCACTTCTTCTCCATGCGAGCTTCTCCACAGAACTAGACGAGGTGGGACACTTAGCTAACCGGAGTAGGGTTTGAGGGTGGCGGTGTGTGCGTGGAATTTCAGGTCCGAAGCAAGGGAGGTGAGGGAATGAAGATGAAACAAATATGACGACTGCTAAAGAATAAATGGAATTTAGGTTTTGATTAACTTTCATTTTGCCCCTCCATCTTTAGAGGAATTACACTATGCGTTTTAAGTTTAATTTGTTGTTGAACCACTATATTATTCTTTCATTCTCTGTCAACCTTAATCCTTAATCAAAATCCCATGTTTTTAAGTAGTAAACAATTTGGGATGTTACAAGTCTACCCTCCTTACAACAGGTTTCGTCCTCAAAACCTGCCATAAGCTATACTGATAGCAATCACGGAATGGGTGGCATAAACCGTAGCTATGCGAGACAGCTTGGTGATGAAGGCCATTGTGATTAACTATCATTGAGAGTCTATCCTAGGCAAATCTCTAATTTCAAGGCATCTAAGTTAATGGGGCTAACTACTAGGTAAGGAACAATAACTTGAACTTGCCATAACATAGATAAGATCTGGTAACGGTCCTCACTGAAAGATAGGGATCAAAGGAATTTAATTTTATCATGCTAGGGAATAGGTAGAACACAATAAGTAAAGTAAGATGTTAATATACACTGGCTATCTGCAATTAACCATTACATCACTTCTCGTTTTCTAATTATTCACTTTCATGATTCCACTAAAGCCTCTATTCTTATCTTGACACTCTAAACAGGGAAAGAAACTTTACTTGTTATACACTTCTGATGCTTTGGCTTGAGTTACCCGTTGCTGGAATCTGCTACTTGGTCCCATTCTCAGTTTAAGTCTGGACATCGGGGATGTCCAAATCTCTATAACTATGTCTCTGATACCAACTTGTAAGGCCCCAAACCCGGGAGGCCTCACGTATTGGATTTACTTATCAACACATAGAACTTTAAACATAAGGTATTTATTAACACAGCGGAAAAGATTTAAAACTTCAACATACGCAGCGAAAACATAACATGTCTAATACAATTTGTCTGAAAGGAAATGAAACTTATCTTAATCAACTGAAAGATAAACATGAACATAAACGGGATGCCAGATGCTGAACTTCGGGTAACTCTTCTCGCCAAGCCAAGCATCCTCATCCGTCCAAGGCTACCTACACTTAACTGATATGCATACTAAAAATCAGCAACGCTGAGTGAGTTCTAACGTTACTTTAAATCAATTATAGAAAAGATTTACTAATACATATATACTGCCCTTAAGGCAAAACTTTACATACTTCACTTTTCAAAATAGTTTAAAACATTCATGAGATAGCCGTCAATTCCTTGTCTCTGTTAGTACTACCCCCGTGATCAATACCGTTTAACCGTCAATTCTTATTACTGATGGTATTGTCCTCGTGATCAGTACCTCTTAACCGTCAAATCCTTGTCACTACTGGTATTGTCCTCGTGATCAATACCGCTTAGCATGATGTTGTCCTCATGATCAACAACTGGTATTGTCCTCGTGATCAATACCGCTTAGCATGGTTTGATCCTCGTAACCCAAGGTCCTCTTTACCAATTGATGTTTTCCTCGTGATCAACACCACACGACACGATGTTCTCCTCGTGATCAATACCGGGTATTGTCCTCGTGATCAATACCGCTTAACTGGTACATGGGGGATTGCGTAGTCCCCCGCGCAACCGCCGTCACTCATCCCAATTATACAACTGTTAACGAGCCATCAAGACTCTTACTAATGGGTAGCACCCATATCTGACATCATGTACAAGTAACATCTGTCCCAAGGACCTTATCCAACTGGTTCACTTCCCAAAGGAATACTGTTCACTTTCTGCTCATAATCTTTCTTTAACTTGATCATACTAAACATATATCATGCCTTTGTTTATGCATATGAAAATATAGTAAACGCTTGCCAATGATATAACTATACTTTACTAAAACGTAACCTGTCATAAATATCATGCCTTTGTTTATGTATATGAAAATATAGTAAACGCTTGCCAAATGATATATCTTGCTTTACGGAAAACATACTAGCACGTATATTATGCCTTTGTTTATGTATATGAAAATATAATAAACGCTTGCCAATAATATAGCTATACTTTACTCAAAACGTACATTTGCCTCTTTTATACTTTTCACTAAAACATAGCTTTCACTTTGTTTATTAATATAAAATATGTAATAAACACTTTACACTAAGTATGCACACCACCCCTAAAGCAGGCAAAAAGGGGATTAGAACTCACCAGATATTCTGTCTACTGAAACTAAAAGCTTGGGCTAAACGAGTGCTACGTGATCTGTGCGAATTTAATACATGAAATTGGTTAAGCTTGCAAGAGTCAGCTAATACAATGGAGAGTCGGCTGATAGAGTCGGCTCGAAAAGTCGGCTCGGATAATCGACAGTCGACCCGGAGAGTCGACAGTCGACAGTTGGAAAGTCGACCCGGATAATCGACAGTCGACCTAGGGAGTCGACAGTCGACCCGGCTCTTGCCTGAACTTGCGTTCCGGACTTTTGCTCAACAGTCGAAAAATCAAGGGTTTAATAAATGTACCTCCACGACGCGGTGTCTAGAACATGAACACATATCGTACTCGTAACTTGACCGTATGGACTCCGATTTGGGTGATTCAAAAGTCCACGAACTCGTCTCGACGCGCCGGTTACCACGAGGTGGAACTCGTTGTTTTCAACCCTCGTCATACCCTATCATCCTCATGCCACGAAACTGTTGTTAACCTTATTTTCTTAGAACCGTCAAGTACCACCATGAACCACCATGAAGCCTATGCAACCACCATAACTATCACCATGAAACTGCCATTACCACCACCGGTCACCACCACGAGGTTGCCATTATCACCACCATCATACATCATGAACCACCTTGAATGTGAAGCTTGATACCATCATCCTCATAGAACCATTTCAAATTGCTACCAACTATTATCATCTTCATTGTCGATCATACTAACCTCTATATCTCCATTACTAACCATAATAGCCACCGCCATCTTCACCCAGTACTTGTCGGAACCATCATCATCTTACGTAACCTCCATGTCACCACTACCATCATGAAACCTAACACATCCCCACCACTATGAAGCTGCCATGGACACCACCATGATTAGCGGTTACTCGCCGGACCTGAGACAAACCACCATCATCTCCATCGAGCTGCCACCACTAACCAGATAATATCCAGCATCGTCGTCGTGAGCTTCCCACCCAGGGCATCGTCACCTGTGGTAACCGCCGTTATCAGGTCACTGAGAACATCGATGCTGCTACTGGAGCTATGGCAACAGCTCGCCCGCTTACTGCCACCGCGAACTCCCACCCGAGTGCACCGCTCGTCGTTGTGATGCTGCACTTCTTCTCCCTGTGAGCTTCTCCACAGAACCAGACGAGGTGGGACACTTAGCTAGCCAGAGTAGGATTTGAGGGTGGTGGTGTGTGCATGGAATTTCAGGTCCGAAGAAGGGGAGGTGAGGGAATGAAGATGAAACAAATATGGCGGCTTTTAAAGAATAAATGGAATTTAGGTTTTGATTAACTTTCATTTTGCCCCCTCCATTTTTAGAGGAATTACACTATCCGTTTTTAGTTTAATTTGTTGTTGAACCACTATATCATGCTTTCGGTCTCTGTCAACCTTAATCCTTAATCGAAATCCCGTGTTTTTAAGTAGTAAATAATTTGGGATGTTACACATTTTTTTGCTAAAAAATTCTGCTTTGCAGATTGGTTTTGCACTGCATTGAGTGTCTTTTGAATTTAGCATGAATACGCATGTCTTTTATATACATAATATTTACTATGACTTGCAACAAGCCCGCTCACAACCCCTTTGTGAAGGGTCTCGGTTTGTGCAATCCAGAGATAGTATGTTTATCCACAGTTCACCAACCTTTATGTTTAAGCGCTCGATTATTAACACGAAAGAATTATTATACCAATCTATGAGATGTTCCCCACTTCGACAATGACCTTTATGTTTAAGTGAAACATTGTTATGCTTTCTTTACAGTGTTAGCAAAGCCTATCAACATATCACCCTAATCTTTTCAACTATAGGCCTTACATATGATGATCCAACCTCTAAAATGATGTACTATCATTTCCTAATAGACAGAGTTCTCAGTTTTTCTCAATAATAAAGCACAACTTAAAGCCAAAATCTTTTTTTATTTTCCTGTTTTTTTTATTTAGACACAAGACTAAGTAATAAAGCAAATAAAAACTTAAAGATAAAATCTTTTTTTTGGAAATTTCTCCCCCTAAACTTTTGCTTTTGTACAACTTATAAACAAAACAAAATTATATCCTAAGAATGACAAAATAAACAAAAACAAATATTATTTTTGGTGACCAAACTTGTGACTCGCTAATCAAAGCAAAACTTTTCAAACACTGAACCAGAAAATTGAATTTGGTCAGATCAAAGGCTTTTGTAAAAATATCAGCAACGTAATTGATATCCTCAAAGCAAAGAGTACCATTAGTGACCATACCTTTTATGCTGATCCTACCTCATTTATCTCTTACAAAGGAAACATACCCTCTATCAAAGTGTTTGATATCAAGCAGTAGAGAGATGTCCCGCATTATGTGTCTGGAACAACCACTATCAATGTACCATAGGTTGTTGACAATCCTCCTTGGTTGTTCCTGCATTATTCAACCAAGTTAGTTAGACATAGGTACCCAAGCCATAGTGGTCCTAGGTAGCCCAAAGCATCAATGTAAGATACTTCCTGTAAGCACATATCTTTATCGTTCTCTAACAACGGTGATTCAACTGCTTTTGATTTAGTTTTCCAAATTGGTGTAGGTTTAACAAACTTTTTAGTTACTTGAGGAGTACCAACTTTAGGTTTCTCTTCATGTTTAGGTTTTTTACATTGCTTGTTTTCACGAAAAACCTTTTGTTTGTTCGTAGCAGCATTCCAATCACCATCATAAGGCTTAACTTTGGGATGCTTATTCTTCATTGCCTTAAGTTTTTCAACCTTCATTAGCTTAGAATAATACTTTTCCCTTGGTGTAGCCCTCTGATTTTGCAAATAATAGGGCTCATAAGGACGATGTATGCAATTTCTTGCAATGTGACCAGCTTTGCCACATGTGTAGCATGTCTGCTTCCTAGCATAAGGAGCATATCCTGATCTGTCAAACCCTGATGATGACTATTGAGGAGAACCTGTGAAGTAACATGCATTTTCACAGTTCCTAGATAACATTCTGTCAAACACTTGGTCATCATATCTATCATAATTTCTGTGATTCGATCTAAAACAATTCCTATCAGAATTTTTAACATTTTGTTCAAAAACATGATGATTAAACAATTTTGAATAAAATTCATGTTTGGTAAACCATTGAGGCAATTGTTTAGAATTTGACTGACTTGTAGATGGTTTGCTACTTTCTCTATTAAGGGAACGGTTTATATTTTTGACAAACTGATGATTTTTTTCGTTGGCAATTTGTTTTTCTTCCTTTTCTAAAGTACCACTCTTAACAAATGTGAATTTCAAACTCCCTTTCAACTTATCCCCTTTTGAAAAGTGTCATTATTCAAGCCAACATGCAAACTAGAATCAATAGAAATAGCAGAGTTTTGAGAACAACACAAATTGTTTTTAAATGACAGAGACTTAGACTAAAAAACGTGACTGTCCACCTCATTATCACTCCCACATTCTTCCACTATGCCCTCTATTAATCATGTTGCTGCACAATACTTAGATGGGTTAGTAACGTTCACACATTCTAATACGGGATCAACAGTCACAGGCATCGACTGTGTAGATGATGAAGGTTGACCTGGCTTAAGGCCTACACCATATTCCATTTCAGTCTCTTCATGTTTGTTGATGCACTTTCCTATGACAACACTCTAGATAGAGTCTTAGTTTGTATGTCTAATGTCTGTAATTTGTCTTTGTATTTATGAGTCATTATGTAATAGTTTATCGAGTTGTATTTACTTTTACATAATGTATGTTGTTTTTCTGCTAAGTGTTTTGCGCACTTACATGTGCGCAGGAGAAAGCTCCTGCGTACTTAGCAAGTACGCAAGAACACCTTTGCGGACTTGTTAAGTACGCAAGAGCAATTGGTCCTGCGCACTTGCTAAGTGCGCAGGCATCAGGTCTGTATAAATAGTATAGGTTCACAGAGGTTAAGTACGCAGAACCATTTGTTTAGACGAACTCAGTTTTGCTAAGTACGCAGCTTGTATTCTCTCTGTAACTTTCGAGTGTTTATAATACAAAGAACGTTTATTGTGACTCTCGTTTTTGGTTTACTTTGTTTAGTAAGACTCTCCACCTAGTCACGGGTATTCCGCAACCCGGTGCGACTAGTAGACCACTTGCATGTGACGATCCGACACACACGAAGGGACCTACAAGTGGTATCAGAGCATTGCTCTTGAATTCGAGTGTTGTAAGTGAGTTTGGAGACGTTTTACTTAGTTTTACAAGCAAAAAGAGGTATTTTTGTTGATTTTTGTGATAAAAAAGGGGTAGCTCTTGAGCACTTTTTTAGAAGCAAAAATCTCTCAAAAACCGATTTTTGTTGTGTATTTGTGTGTTTTGAGCATCAAAGGTTGGTTATAAACTTGTTTCTGATCCTTTGGCTCGATTGCATTGATCATCAACCTATTTTTCACTATCTCCGGCGATTTTCAGGTGACCGGAAAAGTTTGGTGAGAGTTGCTGAAAAGTTGTCCTGCGTACTTACCATTTTTTGGTAAAAAGTACAGTTTTCTGCATACTTACTAACTACTCAAGAGTTATCTCCTGCGTACTTACATGTGCACAAGACTGAACTTGTGCGAACTTAAGTTATATCCTGCGTACTTAATATTTCCTCCTACGTACTTACAAGTACGCAAGAGCAAGTCTTAACTACGTAAGACCATTTCTCAAGTGCGCAACAGTGTCTGATTTTTCTGATTTTTTGACCAAGTAATTCACTATGTCGAACCTTTAGAATCTTGGAAACATGTTAAATTATGATAATGAGATCGGTACACCTCAGAAACCGCCTAAACTATTAAATGTAAACGATTATTCCAATTGGAAGGCGCGTTTTGAGCACTACATTTCATACACCGACTCATCATTATGGATACCAATCATTGAGGGATATAAGCATCCCACACACATCTATCTTGATGAAGAGGTGCCAAAGCCCATCTCTAAGCTTGATGAAGAACAAAAGAAAGCTTATGATCGGGAAAAGAAGGCTCTTGGCTCAATCACTATGTCATTAACTCGGGAATTGTTTCACAGTTTCCGAGGCTATGACACCTCCAAGGATCTTTGGAAAGCACTTCAGAAAAGATTTGAGGGGAACAGTGACATTAAGAAGAGTAAGCGGGATCTTCTCCGGAAGCAGTATGAATGCTTCAATTTCACGGAAAATGAATCGTTAGATGATATCATCTCTAGATTCTATCATTTACAAACGGAGTTGAAAGCTTTTGAACTGAAATATCCCGATGAAGAACTATGGAAAAATTTCTTAATGCTTTGCCACCAAAGTTTGAGATGTATACAACCCTGATGAGGGAAAATCCTAAATTCTATGAGTTAACAGTAGATGAGGCTATTGGTAAGATTCAAGCTCATAACATGAATCTTATGAAGAAGGAGAGCTCGGGAAGACCTCAGATACAGGACCCTTCCATGTATCATGGGATGACTTCCACTTCAAAATCATCGGGCTCTGGAATTGCCCTCTTTACTGGACACTCCAATGAAGAAGACCACTCAAATGGGTGTGGTGGTCATGCTTGTTATGCATCCGGATCAGGGTTGGGAACTAATCATCAACACACCTCAAGAAATCCTCCAGCTACGTCTTCAGCTAACCATTCTGCAATAGTTAAAATAGCTGAAGATCATGTAGCATTGTTTTCATCATGTATGCTTGCGTATGATAATTTCATAGGCGGCAAGCTAACGGATCCCGAAACTATTGAAGAAGACTTTAACCAAGTGGATCCTGATGATATTGAGGACATGGATATTCAATGGAATATGGCCATGCTTTTGAGGAGGGCCAAGCGTTTCCTGAACAGAACAGGAAGAATGTTCATTGGTGGACATTCTAATGCCAAGGTTGGATTTGATAAATCCAAGGCCAAATGCTACAAGTGTCTGAACTATGGACACTTTGCTCGTGAGTGTCAAAAAGACCAAGCACCGGCCTCTGGTTTCACCAGACCTAGCCAGGGAAACAGCCACAGCCACAACAACACTAGACACCACAATCAACACCAAGGTGGTTCGTCAAATGCACTGGTAGCTCAGCATGATGAAAACTTTGATTGGGGTGTTCATCTAGAGGACGCCATCATTGCTCAAACACAGGTTGGTCTCATGGCTGAGATCATGGAGCTGATGGAGGCTGAGAGAAAAGAAGCTGAGGAGATGGAAGCTTCTGTAGCTGTTGAAAAGGAGTCTACCACTGCCGTTGCTCTCATGGCCATTGGAGAAGCACAGAGTTCATCATCTGAGGTAGATTCTAACCCTTTCTCTGTTATTTCTTGTTCTAAATGTCTAGGGCTAAAGCTTGAAATTTCTAAGCTCCAAGACAAAATCGAACCCCTAACTATGGCAGCTCATAATTACGAAGAAAACGAAAAACGTTTTAAAGAGTCTGTTGAAACGTTAAAAAAAAGAAAAATGTGAATATTCTTTACAAATAAGTGAGCAACCTTGAATGTTGCGTATAGGGGGTTAGAAAAACGGAACAATGAAATCAACAAACTGCAAAATGAGATCCTGCAGTTAAAATGTACAAATGAGAAGTTGAAAAACTCTCGCTTTGTGGTGGAGCACTACGAATCAGTAGTGAGGAAATTGAAGGGCCTAGGTCTTGGTACCAATGCCATTCCTCCACCAATAAATGGGAAGTTTGTCAATAGCTTGATAGACATTGATCTCACCTGTCTAGATGAGTCCTCTGATAAGGATAATTCCCCTAAAAAGGATGAATCCTCAAGTAAGGCTAACTCCACATCTAGTGAGGAGTATGTTACTGCTTCTGAAGATGGGTCGGTTAACACTTGCCCTGAAGGAGTAGTCTCTGAGGAGTTGTTGACTGAACAGAAAGTCCACAAAAACATTATCACTAATGGTGATAACTGCATTTTAACTGAACCTGATATCATTGAAACAAATGATAAACTTAAGGTAATGCTTTACGGGGGTTATAAAAATATTAACCAAGTTAAGAAAGAGGCTTTTTCAGCTCATTATGGGCTTGGTTACAAAGAGAATTTTCAAAAGTATTATACCCCCAAAAACCAAACTGAAAAAGGTTAGACTCCTGTTCATAAACCAACTCCTCCTGCTCATAATGGAGAGTTATCTAAGGCCAGATCTAATGAGCCTTACAAGAGAACTCATGTGGACAAGAGGATGTGTTTTCATTGTGGCATGGTTGGTCACATTCTTGTGAACTGTCCATCAAAGAACCAAGGGAAACGACATGTTATCTCACAGCCAGCCGTTATCCCTAAGTCACCAATAGTGAAACCTCCCAAAAGTCCAAAGCAGAATGTGGTGAAACCACCGGTACAACCTATGGGAAAACCTAAGATTAAATCTGAGGCCAAACCATCTGTTGCAAGAAAGGTAAAGCAATATGCTGTACCTCGTGTGTCTACATCTGGTAGTACACGCACTGGTGAGAAATCTGTGGCTAGACTCTCTAAGCCACAAAGAAGAAGAAGGAATAAGAGGTTGAGAAAGCTGGAACAGCTGACTAAGACTCAATCAGGTGAAGCTTCCACAAGTTCACCGGCTGTGGTTGAGCCAAAGTCTACTATTCTGGTTAAGAATCAAAAGAGATCCTGGAACAAGAAAGTTAAAAGTTCTCAATCTCCTGTTCCAAATTCATCCAAAGATTCACCAATTTCGAACAGTCATCATGACTGTGAGTTGAAAGAAGTAGTTTATTTTGAGAAGGATGGACGACCCAAGACCACAATGGCTTGGGTCTCCAAATCTAACTAATTCTTTTGTTACTCGTGCTGGGACGTCCGAAGGGTACTATCTCTAACCGTTGGTATGTAGATAGTGGATGCTCCCGGCACATGACAGGAAACATGGTCTTGCTTCAAGATGTTAAACCATTCAGAGGCGGCTATGTGGCCTTTGCCGGAGAAAAAGGCGACAGCATCACATGTCAAGGCGTGGTTTCAAACGGTTGTGTTAGCTTTGACAATGTCAACTTTGGCGAGCAGCTGAAGCATAACCTGTTGAGTGTCTCCCAAATGTGTGACAAGGAGTACTCGGTGATGTTTGACAAGTCAGAATGTCTGATTCTCAAACCCGGTTTTGAGGTTCCCGAAGACTGGATTCTGATGAGAGCACCAAGATCAAACGACACTTATCAGATCGATATGAGCATGGCAAAAACCACCTCATCAGTTGCTACTTGTTTGCTTACAAAAGCGACAGAACTTGACTCCATCTTGTGGCATAGGAAACTCGGACATATTTCTTATTATAAAATGAATCATCTTGTCCGAAACGGTTTGGTAACCGGGGTTCCTAAGTTGAGGTTTACCGTTGCAGATGACTGTATGCCGTGTAAAAAGGGCAAACAGCAACGGAAGTGTCAAAAGCCCAAGCTCCAAAACTCTATCGATACCCCTTTGGAGCTATTACACATGGATCTGTTTGGCCCCATAAGTATCAGGAGTATTGGAGGTAAGTCGTTCTGTCTAGTTGTAACTGATGATTTCTCACGTTTTTCTTGGGTGCATTTTTTAGGTATAAAAGACGAGACTGCTGATATTCTTCAATACCTGATCCTGAGCTTGGAATCTCTTTGCAAGCTGAAAGTTAGAAGAATAAGGAGTGACAACGGAACTGAGTTCAAGAATAATTTGATGGAACTTTTCTGTCTCAAGAGAGGGATCCATCACGAATTCAGCGCGCCGTACACACCTCAGTAGAATGGAGTTGCTGAACGGAAGAACAGAACACTGATCGAGACTGCAAGGACTATGCTGTCAGATGCAAAGCTTCCTGTCACTTTCTGGGCAGAAGCAGTTAATACAACTTGTCACGTCTTAAACAGGGTTCTGGTTGTGAAAAGGCACAACAAGACATGTTATGAGTTGATCAACAATCGACTTCTCAATCTTGATTACTATTCCTTGTTGCTACAGTATAAAGACCGTCAGTCTAAATTTCATGCGAAAGCGGTGGAAGGCATCTTCTTAGGATATGTTGCCAATTCGCCCTGCAAGAGAGTGTACAACATAGGAACTCGTACTATCGAGGAATGGTTTGAAGTGGACTGTAGTAAACACAGCACTCCACCAGAACCAAAAGGTCCAGCTTGGGGTTTTGATTATGATGCGCTATTCAAGTCCTTCAATCTTCCTGACTTATCTGCAGAAGACGCCGCAAATGTCTATGATTTATTGCGTGGCGACAATGACTCCAGTTTTTCTACTCGTGCTACTGTACCAATTATAACTCCTGATTCCAATGCTGCATTTGCATCTGGAACTCATGACAGTGATAACAGTGAAGGTGTTCATATTGTTGGAGATGACGCTCAAGCCAATCCTAACACAATTATAGGAAATGAAGCTCCAGCTGATCCAATTAACATTGAATCTTCTTCCTCTGGAACACAGGAAATAGGGGAGTTAAGCACAAATCTTGATCCAAAAATTCAAGGACCAATTGTACCGGAGACGAGGGTGCATAGGAATCATCCAATCGACAACATTATTGGTGATCCTTATGCCGGTGTTCAGACTTGTCATAGAACCATCACTGAGAACACCAATCTTTACACAGAGATATTTGACACTGGTGTCATGGAAACATGTCTGCATGCTGCATTCGTGTCCCAGGTAGAGCCGAAGAATGTGAAGGAGGCTCTCGCTGACAACTGCTGGATTGAGGCGATGCAAGATGAACTGTATCAATTCCAAAAGTTGCAAGTGTGGGATTTAGTTGACTTGTCAAAAGGCTTTCAGCCAATTGGTACCAAATGGGTGTTCAAATGCAAGACGGATGATCGTCATGTAGTTGTGAAGAATAAAGCAAGATTGGTTGTTCAGGGTTTTTATCAACAAGAGGGCTTGGATTACAATGAAGTATATGCCCCAGTTGCTAGAATTGAGGCCATTCGACTGTTCTTGGCTTATGCCACATATGTCGGCCTCAAGGTCTATCAACTTGATGTGAAGAGTGCTTTCCTTTATGGTAAGGTGCATGAAGAAGTCTATGTCACTCAACCTCCCGGTTTTGAAGATCCGCATAATATCAATAAAGTGTACAAGCTCGACAAAGCACTTTATGGTCTTCATCAAGCACCGCGGGCATGGTATGAGACATTATCTAAGCATTTACTGTCTAATGGTTTCGATCGTGGACAGATTGACTCGACTCTCTTCATACGGAAAGCAGGAGGTGACATTCTTCTTGTGCAAGTATATGTCGACGACATTATCTTTGGGTCGACCAATGAAGGGATGTGTAGGGAATTCGAGAAGGTGATGAAGTCCAAGTTTGAAATGAGCAATATGGGTGAACTTTCATTCTTTCTAGGTCTGCAAGTCAGTCAAAGAGAGAATGGTATTTATCTACATCAAACTAAGTACGTGCAAGACATCTTGTCAAAATACAAGATGAGTGATAGCACTACTTATGGCACACCAATCCCAGTCAATCATGGTTTGCATCCCGACAGAGATGGAAAGGATGTGGACAGCAGGTTGTACCGTGGGATGATCGGATCACTTATGTATCTCACATCTTCAAGACCCGATATAATGTTTGCTGTGTGCTTGTGCTCAAGGTTTCAGTCACAACCTAAGGAGTCTCATATGATAGCAGTAAAGAGAATTTTCAGATACCTGAAAGGGAAACCCCAATTAGGTCTTTGGTACTCTAAGAAGCAGTCAATCGAGTTCAAAGCCTATACTGATTCAGATTATGGCGGTTGTAACCTTGACAGAAAGTCAACTTCTGGTGGATGTCAATTCTTAGGAGACAGGCTGGTCTCCTGGTAGTGCAAGAAGCAGTCAACGGTTTCTGTCTCACCTTGTGAAGCAGAGTACATTGTTGCAGCTAGCGGTTATTCTCAGATATTGTGGATTCAGCAGCAATTGCGAGACTACGGCTTGAACTTCATTGGAACTCCTCTATTCATTGACAACAATGCCACCATCTCTATCACAAATAACCCGGTGAAACATTCCAAAACTAAACATATAGAGATTCGCCATCATTTCATCCGTGATTGTGCTGAAAAGCATTTAATCGAACTTGAAAAAGTTCACACGGATGACAATCTTGCTGACCTTTTCACAAAGG
>JAKNSE010000509.1:0-40631 GCA_023525975.1 Smallanthus sonchifolius
GCAACAACTCTTTCTTCGTGAAAGATAATAAAAGGAGAGATCATCAACACTCTTTCTGCCAATTCCTGTTCAACCAAATCGTCAATTACATGGACCCTACTTCCAATGTTCTATTTCTAGACCCCAAAATCACATCTCTACCGACAAAAACAAACATCATTCCAAAGTTCTCTCAAAAAACATGGACCGGGTCCCATGTACGGCACAAAGATAAACAAAAAAGGTAAAACAGGAAGCGAGTGTTAATTATCAAGTTTAGTTGTTGACAGTTGAAAGCATCCCTCCAGTAGAGGTGGGTATGACCACCTCCCATCCAGGGCCTTTAAGCGGAAGTGTGCTGGTCACAAAGTTTGGCTTCCCGTCTTCTATTGCAGGCCCAGAAGCGATCAGATCACTTCGGTCCAACACCTTTTCAAGATCCTCCTCACTGATTTCGGTCTGTATCATTTTATCTTCAGGATTGTCATCATCTCTCAGAAGAGCCAACATATCCTCTTCCTGAAAATATCAAAGCCCTTCCTTGTGAACAAACAACAATCAGGCAAAAACATACTTGGAAGGATATAATGGTCATTTCATGTGAATACTCGTTAGTGAAAAGAACCAACCGAGTTACCCATGAGCAAACAGTGAAGACCATTCATGTATTTTCAGTGTTGTAAAAATCCCGATTAGTCGGTAATCTGTGTTTTGAATAGGAATTTTGCACTAATCAGAAAAATATGGTCAAAATTGGACCCAGGCGGCCAAAAATCGACCACTTCCCATTTTTCCGGCGAGATTCCAGGAGGGTTATAGCGAATTTCAGGCAGAACTTTCTATTTATAAAAATGTGTAATTATGAAAACTACAGATAAAAATGTATGTGTATATATAGAAATATGAAAACTACATATAAAATTCCAACCCGGTTAATCCTTAGTCGATACCCACCGCTTGACTAGCGCCCAACGATTTTTACAACACTGAATTTACTAAAAAGAAATGATCAAACTTGCGATATGGTCTTGTCTCAGGGACCTTTTGTGTAATATACTCTAAAAAATAAATATATACCTCCATAACTTCATTGGTAGCTTTTGTTCTTTCCTGTTGAAATTGACCTTTACCAATCACCACATGCTCTAGCCTTAACTTACTGAATGCTCGTTTCAGAATTCGGCCCTACAAATATTATTTAAAATAAAATGTTCATTCAAAGAACGCTGGAAAGGCAGATTAAAAAACCAATAAAATAAAAATACCTCAACAGATAGAGCAGTTGCAAGCCGGTACACGTGAACAGGCTTTGTTTGGCC
The DNA here is from genome assembly GCA_023525975.1 of Smallanthus sonchifolius. Taxonomy (NCBI): domain Eukaryota; kingdom Viridiplantae; phylum Streptophyta; class Magnoliopsida; order Asterales; family Asteraceae; genus Smallanthus; species Smallanthus sonchifolius. Next base: position 1,299 of record JAKNSE010000509.1, read on the forward strand.
GATTCTATGACATCTGTCCATTGCCTGCAAATCCATTTGAGGGTTCTGCACTCCAAATGCATAAAAAGTTAAAAATGGCATTGAATGCAATGATATATAATGTAATCAGATGTAAACGGGCCAATTTGGATTATACAAGTTTAACGGGTCAAAAGTCACCTTCAGATTCAAACAATCTGACCCATTACCAGACCCTAGTGGAGAACAAAAAACATAATTGGTTTACCCAGTCGCTGTCGTATAATATGCAGGTATCGGCTGCAGTGAGATTGATTCCTAGCCCACCAGCACGTGTGCTCAGAAGGAAGATCCTATACTGACTGTCTATGTTATTGAAGTCCTGGATCTGTTATTGTATAATTGTAAAAAGAAAGTTAAATTATATACGGGTAAGTTGAATCAAATATATTACATGACAGCAGCTATCTGAATTCGACAAATAGTAAATGTAACAATTGAAAGAATGTTTTATAAGTGTGCTGACCTGTTGTCTTCTATCTTCCAGATTCACACTGCCATCAATTCTACATACTTCCATACCCTTCTCACTAAAGTAGTAATGCATTATATCCAAAATTTTAGTCCACTGGGAGAAAATTAGAACCTGTTTACCAAAATCAAATATGAGTTTAGAGATTAAAGAAACACAAAGATGGTAAACTATATGTCAAAAATAGTCTAAATATGGATGTTATATGTGCCATACTTTGTGCTTGCGAGCAAACAGCTTTTGCAGCAATCTCTCCAACAATTTAAATTTTCCACACTGCCCAACTATCTGTTCAACAGGTGGATAGAAACCTGCCTCCAGTACAAGGGAATATATTGTTTTAAAATTTCTCAAAAAGTAAACTGAAATACCAAATATATAATTATTGGTGGGAAATGACATACATGACCCCTCAAAAGCTGCCTCTAAGAGGTCAGGATGGTTGCAATTTTTCCTTAACTGTATCATCATATTATAAAGCCTCCCTTTCATGCCACGGCCTGGAAATTTCACAATACAAATATTAAGCACTAAATTTGAAAAGTTTGTTTCCCAGACGGATCACAATCCAGAGTATTTTCATGAAGAAATTACACAAAAGCAGGTAGTGGGTCAAAAGTCAAAACAAGTGTTTCAATTGCAGGTCAGATCAAGTCAAAGCAACTCCCACAAACACTTTTTGATACATTTTTTTAGTAACTCTTAATATGCAAAATAAGATAATGAGACTATTATCATATATGTAATCCCAATATAAAAGAATGATTTAAGAGGGCTTAATGCATTCAAATACACTTTGGATAACTTTCAAGTTTCAACCCGCTTGATTTTACCAGTTAGAGATAACAATAACCCAAATCAACCTTTTATGAACAGTCAAAATTGCCAACTCTAGTTGGCATTGCATAATAACATTGGAAAACCTCATAACCGACACAAACCACCAGATATTTCCACTGTGCAAAGTCTCAAGCATTTTAATTCTTTACCAAGGATGTTCTCTGTCTTCAAAATTATGTGAATGTTCAAATCCAAAATACAGCTGAGGGTGAACATTCATATTTTATTTTAATTTCATTTATCCTTAATATATTTTGTTAATGGGTTATAGTACTACAAACTTAAAAAAAACGTGTATAAATTACCAGTGTCCACTTTCTCTCGCAAATATGTTTCCAGTGTCTTGTTGACTAGATGATCCTGAAAGTTCTTCTGATGCTCAGTAAGATTAGCATATAAAATAATCTCTTTCTTACGAGGAAGCGAATGCTCAACATCTTCTTTCATTCTTCTGAGCAAAAAAGGGCGCAATATAGCGTGCAATTTTGCTACTACCTGCAATTAATGCACTTCCAATTTGAAATATATACATAAAAAGAAAAGAGGGTGGGGCGCTAGATCAAACGTGTACATACCCTTGCTTTTCTCCCTTCTTCAGCTTCCTCAGCATTGGATTTTCCAGAGAAATCAAACCTAATTATATCATTAGGCATTAAACAAACCATTGCAAGGGAAAACAACACAAGAATGAAGTTAGGAATAAACTGAAGATGTAATTACCATGACTCAAACTCCTCATGGGATGAGAAAATATCAGGCAAGATGAAGTTCAGCAATGACCAAAGTTCTGCTAAATTGTTTTGCAGAGGTGTACCAGTCAACAAAAGCTTATTTTCAACATGCAACCACTTTAATTCTCTCAATAGCTTGCATTTAGAATTTTTCAATCTGTGACCCTGCAAAACATAAAAAACAATCGATGGTTCAGATATCATCATACAGTTTTAAGTGGCAAAAACACTGGAAACAAGACATAAAGTTTATCAAAAAACAATTATAAGCACCTCATCAACCACAAGATATTTCCAATCATAATGCCTCAAGTATTTCCTAGCATCGTTCATGGCTACTTCATATGAGGTAATTACAATGGGAAAATCTGGTCCTACTTTTTTTGGCATTTGTTTCATCCTTATTTCGTCCCTTTCCTTCCTATTACCATGATAGATAACTGCATTCACAGAGGGCACAAACCTACACAGATAATAAAACAAGTATACAAGTTATTTTATTAGAAAACTAATAAAATACTAACCAAGTAATAGTCCAAAAGAAACATACCTGGATATCTCATTTAACCAGTTTGACAGAGTAGACAGAGGAGCAATAACCAAGTATGGTCCATCTAACCCCTTTCCTTTTAAATGTGCAAGAAAACCGATAGTTTGGATTGTCTTGCCAAGGCCCATTTGATCAGCTAGAATACCATTAAGCCCGTTTTGCCAAAGTGAAATTAACCATTTCACACCTTTAGTTTGATAAGGTTTCAACTTTCCACCAGTTAACAAGGGAACAAGTGCTCTCTCTTCCTTAGTAAGATTAGTATCTTTAGAGGGAGTGCTTTCTTCAGACCTTGTAAGCATGGCTGCTACAGCTGTCTTGGCCCTCCTCTGGGAATGCATAAAAGTATAGAACCACACTTGTTTTAGTAAGCATGTCTCTTTAACATAAAAGTTCACAAAATGAAGTGAAATTTCATAACATTATAAGAAGATAAGGGTTAACGTATAATATAAAATGCATATATGTAAACAAGACATGACATTACTGTGTTGTAACTTGAAGCAGCTTTTCTTTTTCTACCGCGACCTTTCGTCTTCTCCTCCTCCTCCTCCTTTACTTCCTCAACATCTCCAGCCAACCCATTCTACAACTCAGAAAAAGTCAGCAACTTATAAATTATAAACTAAGGTAAAAGTAAAGAGAAAACAGGAAAATACATTAGTGATGTCATCCATTTTCTCCAACAAGAACTCAGAGTAAAGCTGAGTCTGAGTAAGAAGCTCATCCAATTTAGTGAATTGTGTATCATTCAATTTGGGTGCTTCTTTCTCCACATTTTCTTCTTCCAGACTCCTTTGTTGTTCAAGTTTCCTTTCCTCCTCTGCCATTGCATCTGATATGAGTAAAGAGTCCCCATTTTTAGCCTCGAGAGACGACTCTTCATCAACCTCCACCTTGCAGATGTCCTTCAAAAAAACCACAAACTAATCTGAAAAACTAACTAAATAACAATAACTTTTAAAACTTAATATTGTCACAACAAAGAAGACAGTGTAAAAAACACATCATCAGACACTAAACCCTATCCCTAGAATCTAAACGCTTAAAACTTCAAGTTCATACAGGTTACAGTCATTTCAGAATATAGTAATATACTACTGGTTTTTACACAAAAACTGGTTCAGACAACTAGTGAAGTAGTCTAAACATTAAACAATAAACACACACAGGCACCAAAAAGCTGATTTTAAGCACATAATGAGAAAAAATAAAAGGCATAGAGAGAATAACACACCTCGTCTTTTAGCACAGACGTCGGAGAATCTGCTAGCGGTTCTTCAGCGGGTTCGTTTTTTGGCACCATCTCTCACTCAAAACCCTAGAAATCAAACCTAATCCAAAAAAACAAATTGAACACAAAAAACACAAAATATATACAAACAAATCAAAACCTGAAACTACAAACACAATGTACGAACATTTTTGAAACGGAAAACTACGAAATCGGAAGTCCAAAACAAATCGATACGCGTAGAGCCGTAGATCAAGACGTATGAACAAAACTAAACAATATTACGTAAAAATTAGTGAAATTAAAGGAGATTAGTGAGTGAAACTTACTTTGATTTGTGCAGGAAATGGTGGAAATGGAGAGTTGGAAGAAAGGTTTTCAACGGAGAAGATGAATTATTTTGTGGTTATTTAATGGCTGTCTGATCGAGGAGTGGGCGGGAAAGTTTGAATTCCCTTTATGCCCTGGAAAAAGGGTACAATTACGAGTGGTGCCATCTTTCACGCCTACCAGTCGCCATTTCAAATTCATCCCACCAATCGAGAAATAAGACAGAAAATAAATTATTTTTCTAATTCAAAAACATTTTCGAACTGGTTTCAGGAGGAATATTATTTTTTTTAATTTAAAAATATCAGTTTTACCGTCGTCCTTTAGCCTAAATTAGTGGGTTAACCTATCTCGCGTTGCGTCGAGGACTCTGTATATGTATTGGACCAAAATTTAACCTTGATATGTGCGTTAAGTTTCAACTATGTATACACTCATTTAACGTAGCTATGCTATTATTTTTATTTGTCCATTTTCACGGTAAACTAAAAAAACTTAATTGATGCAACAAAAGAAAAACAAAATTAGCTACAAAAAAGATGCACTAGATGAATCGCGCAGCTGCTGGGGTTCGAACCAGGTGGCCTGTAGGGAGAAGATGCGTGCTAGGGATGAGCATTTGATACTGAGTACAGGTACCGAACTAGTACCGATTGACAATAACGGTACCGGTACCGGTACTTGAATTTTCCATACGGTATGGGTATCGGTACCGGTAAAAACCGTTAATTCCCGAATTGGTACCAAAATACCGAGAATATGAAGGGTTTTTGCTAGGATTTTAAAGATACCATAATATTCCCATTCCATATTTCCATGTACTGATCTTTCACTCATTCATGTACCGGCGAGCTAGATTTATATAATTTTTCTAGAATTTTAAAGATACCATCATAATCCCTACATTAACATTGTGTCCACATTTGGGCAACAGAGATATTGCATGCCTGCCACACTAAAAATAGCATATTAGCCTGAAATTGAAATTGGAATATTTCTTAATAAAGGTTTGTATACATGGTAGATTTGTATATGTTTTTTTTTTTTACAGATTCGAGTAGGTTTGTATATAATTTTCTTCTCAACTGCACAATCAACATATTCAAACTTGAGATATGTATGCAAAGATTTTTTATTCAGTAATTGCTCACACTTTTATTATCAAGACAAATTATTATGAATAAGATTTTCTATAAAGCGGTAAACACCAAAGTAGTAATCACATTTTCAACCTTTTAGCAAAAAAAAAAGGAAAACACCGAATCGGTACCAAAGCGGTAAGGTACCGAAAAACCGCTACTGTATCGTTACCGAAACAATAGTTTTCCCTCTAAATCGGTACCAGTACCGGTACGATACCGATATGGTACCGATCTCATCCCTAAGGCGCGCTACCAACTCCACAAGCTAGAAATTGGCTTGTTTCAGTTTTTTCTAGCCAATTTCATTCGAATTTGTTGTTTATTTTTGCTCATTCATCGTTTTGTAGTCAGAAATAATTTCAAGCATTATGACTCGGCCATTTTCTTCCTTTTACGTGTCAGCCGTGTCGGTGTTGAGTCATTTGAATTTGTGTAGTTTCCTGACTCCGATGTTTTTTATCTCTTTTTGAAATTGAGATTCAAACTCTACAACCATAACCGGAATGGGTTCCCAATTGTCAGATAGCGTTTGGTATGTAGGAATGGGAGGTGGAATGGACAATTACGAGGGAATGAAAAAAATGATGTTTGGTTAGACGATGAAATGGAATCGCCACCCCCACCCACAACACCCATCACCGCCCACCACTGCTCCCGTCACCCACCGTCACCCACCACCACTCATCATCGATTTTATTCCTTCATCTTTTCTAGCCTACCAAACAACATAAAGTAATGATTTATTTCATTCCCTCATGGTAACCAAACAAGACAATTGAATGGAATGGTCAATTTCATTCATTTTCGTTCATTCTATTCCCTCGTCCATTCCATTATCTCATACCAAACAAACTCTCCATAGTCTTTTATAATCTCCCATTCGATCATGTGGGAGAAATCTTTCTACTCATTTTTTTTATACTTCTTCCACGGTTTCTTAATTATATTCACATCATTGGTTTCACTAGCCCATCAATGTTTCTACGTATTTTTTTATAACATCATCCGATGTTTAAACCTGGTTTGACTCGTTCGACCAATAAACCAGTAAGTCATCGAAGTGTACCCATTTTGAACCATCTAAAAATTGATGGCAGCTCCCCCCCCCCCCCCCCCCAATGCATACCATATATTACTACTCCCTTATGATTTTTTACTTAAAGTAAAAATAATGAGTTTGCGTAATGGGAGGAATGAGAGTTACTGACTAATGGTGTTGTGTTTGGGGAGAAGGAGGATTCGTGCGTGTGGGAGCTGGATGGTAATGAATAACTCTTGGTTAAAAGTGTTAGTATCAGCATTGGCGGACCCAAAAAAAAATTTATGGTTGTTGGAAAATTTTCCGTGTTCAGATATTTATTAAAAGAGTTTTTCTTTGTCAGGTGTAAGACCCCAACCTGACATCCCACAGTTGGTTCTCATAACGGGTCATTCTCTTTAAAACACATTTATTATTAATCAAACTACAGCGGAAGTGTTTCTAAAATCATTTATTACTATTTAATGTTGTTAAATTTACCTCACGAATGTCTGCACACCAATCCGATTAGCACCGCTTCCAAGCCAAGATACGTTAACGCGACACTTACCTGCAAAACAATCTAACGTACACACAAAGTCAGCTACGATGAGTGAGTTCTAATAGTTTATTTTAATTAAAATCCAACCCGTCACATAAGTTATTCAAAGTTTACTTAGGACCCACGGTCCTTATAAATTTATTTACCGGTTCATAACAACTACATAGCCCCGGCAATCCCATAACTATTCATTACCCAAGACTCGTCCCATAATAATAATAATTCCTCAGTTCCGTCAACATAGGTCGAACTTTATACACTAATAACGCATACACTGGGATACATATTAACTCGACACTTAGTTAACCCAACAAAACTCTAGACATCAACTTACCCGACCTAACTCAAGACTCGTACGTTTCAACTGACACGACAGTTATACACGTCACGTCACAATCCTAGCATCACGGTCGATCTGACTCTATATATCACAATAATAACATTCACACGTCACATTAGCATTAACACATCAATATCATCTCATGCGTAATAAATATATCTCAACGTTTGCATGCAATTCCACACACATGTAAATATACATGTAAACAAATACCTCGTCACTGCATCCTCGTCAGGGCGTTCGACGCACCCTAAGCTCAGCATTAACCTGTTAAGCAAATGTCACCGTTGGTGACTTCCCGAAGGATCTTGTCCTTCACAAATCCCGTTTGCCATGTCATAAAGACAACGATGCAAACACGACGCGCAAACATATAACACATAATATCACACATCATTTACATGACTCGATAACTACCCCTACACCTCACATATACACTAGCATGACATATATATTTTCACATGAATTCACAGACATTTAATTTAAGGCCCGACTCTTCCCGATCGGCCCTTAACACGTCACATAATAACAACCCATACCCTTTGCTCACATATTTTCATGAACACACCATAGACCTTACGACTCATTAATAATCATTTTATATTCAAAACACATTGGGTTAAAACCCGAAACTCTTAACACGACTAATTTTGTTAACACCTCTTGACTGTATGTACGATAGCCCAAAAACAATAAAACATTTAAAAAAGTAGGGGATTAGAAACTCACCGGTTTGATGATCCCCACAAGTACTGCAACGCTTCGTCGTACGAACCCGAACCTGTTAACGTATGACCACATAGTCAGACACGTCCTACCTATACATAAAATGACTCATAAATATAACTAAATCCACAATGTTCGTCCCATCTCCTCATCGACATATCAAGCACACCCGACTGAATCGTCCTCACTTCGTTTAGAAACCGTGTACCCAAGCTGCTTCGTCCCATGCGTTTACGTACACGTCCATACAAACCTTAGTTCCCGACTATCTGTGTACTCGAACCTTCCCTTTATACATGCATGCATGTCACGTAGCCATGCAAACCCTACTTGTCTCACCCTCACATAGCCCGTCCACGTACCCCTACATGCCACTGTGCGTCCCCCGCACCATCCTCCCATGACCGGGTGTCACCTCGTTGACCATCAGTGTCCCACCGTGCCCCGCCGTCGTGCACCACCATGCACGTTATCAACATTATTACCTTCCTTGTCAGGTTCCAATAGCCGTTCACCCCCACGCGTCCTCTCCCTGAACCTCGGCTGCCTCCGCCTTTCCTCACCACAACACCACCACGAGCAGTAATTGTAACGAACCATTTTTCAGGTTCATATTATAATATGCATAGCATATTATATAGAGGTGAAACTAAATAAAATGATGGATGGAGGTTTATTATAAACATGAGACATAACTAGTTTGGGTGAAAGGAGTTAACTTGGAAAGTTGAGGGACTATTTATGTAATTATGGCAAAGCTGCCATTTGACTCATAAAAGAGTCAAAATACACACACAAGTTCATTGTGTGTGTGTGTCGTTGAAACTAAGAGGAATAGAAGGAAAAGAAGCTTTGATCAAGATCAAGAAATTGGAAGTTTGCATGCTTGGATTGAAAGATGTTGGTGTATGCATCTTGTTCTAATCATCATGTAAGTGTCATCTTCTCCATCTTAACTTCCATTGTTGAGTTTCTTGGTGGGTTTTAGTAGAAAACGAAATTGAGATGGATTTGGGTTAAATTGATGCTAGTTAAGTGTTAATATAGCTTGAATGAGGGTAAAGGAAGATAAATAACATCATCTAAACATCTAATTCAAGGATTCATGAATTTGTGTTCATGAGGATGTTATGGAGTTTTTATCTCAAAATTATTAAAATGATATATGAGAGATTTGTAAGTGTCTAAAGATGAGAGAAGACACGATAATTGAAAGAAACTCACTTGTTTTGATGAATGATGAAAATGGTAAAAGTGAAGAGTTCATATGGGTATGATAGTAGTGAGATTTAATTATGCCCATAAGGTGTTTGATGAAATGCCTAAATGAATTGAAAAGTGGTAAATGGGTGTTTGAGGTTTGGGTAAGGGTGTAATAACCAAACTAATTTAGAATGTTGATCTTTAGATCATAAAGGTGTGTAAGGTGTCAATTGGTGATCATGGATTACTAATTGTAAATGGGTTGTATAGGTGATCAAATGGTAGGGAAGCTAGCTAGGAAGATCAAGTGGGGTCATCTTTAGCAAAAGGTAAGTGCTTTGCACTTACTTAGTAATGATAGGTGGTGGTAATTACATATATTTAATTTACACGTTGATTGTTCAAATATCTTGTATGTTGAGAATTAAAGAAATTGCATATGGTGAAAATATGCAAGGGTGGGTGCGTGGTGTTTGAGGTCTAAGAATCTCGCCTTGTTGTTTGATGAATTAAGTTAAAAAAACCTATATGGTGTATTGGTGTAAAATTGACTTGTGTGGTAAAAGTCAAACTTGTATGCATAATGTAGTTTGAAATTGGTGTAGTTGACTATGTGGTAGATAGTCAAACTAAAACGTAGAATATGTTAAATTGGTGTAGTTAACTATGTGGTATATAGTTAAACTAAAAAGTAGAATTTGGTAATTTTGTGTAATTGACTTATGTGATATCTAGTCAAACTAGATGTGATAAATTGATGTAATTGACTTATGTGGTGTAAAGTCAAACTAAACGTGGTAATTCGAAGTAATTGACTTATGTGGTATATAAGTCAAACCATTGTTGAATAACGATGAATTGGTGTAAATTGACTTAATGTGGTATAAGTCAAACCATTGTGGAATAATGGTGAAATTGGTGTAAATTGACTTAATGTGGTATAAGTCAACCCATTGTGGAATAATGGTGAAATTGGTGTGAATTGATTAATGTGGTATAAGTCAAACCATTGTGGAATAATGGTGAAATTGGTGTGAATTGACTTATGTGGTATATAAATCAAACCATTGTGGAATAATGGTGAAATTGGTGTGAATTGACTTATGTGGTATATAAGTCAAACCATTGTTGAATAATGATGAATTGGTGTAAATTTACTTAATGTGGTATAAGTCAAACCATTGTGGAATAATGGTGAAATTGGCGTGAATTGAATTATGTGGTATATGAGTCAAACTATTATGAAATAATGGTGAAATTGGTATGAATTGACTTATGTGGTATATAAGGCAAATTTGGGGTTGGCTGATGCAGGGCTGTTCCCTGGGACGCCCCCTGGGCTTCTGGGACGCCCCAAGTGGAACGCCTGGTGTCTCTGGGACGCCTGATGGCTTCTGTTTGCTTCTGGGACGCCCCAAGTGGGACGCCCATTGGCTGAATTTTGAGTTTACTTCCTAGGACACTTTGGGGGGTCTTGGGACATGTTGTATCATTACTAATGGTTATTTGTGGTGTTTTTGGATGTAGGGAAAGCTCCGGAATGATCTTGGGTCTCGCCCAAATTGGACATTGGATTCTCAAAGTTGTTTTACATGTTTGTTTTGATTAAACTTCTCATGGTAGACTTTTACAAACATGTTAGGTTGTTTAACACTTGTGGATAAGTGTGACTAACTTGACTTCTTTTGCGTATTTTAGAAAGTCTAAACTTATGTTGTAAAACTTAAAAGTGAGGATACGTTATATTTTGTCTGGGACCTAAACTCTGTGTTGTTTTAAAAAGCTTAAAATGGTTTGAAAAATTTAGGTGTTACAATAGCCACTATGGCAGCCACCACAGGCGCACACCCCCCCCCCGCCCGACACCTGTTGTCTCCCATCTCACCTCCACGTCCGATTGCCTAGTCCCTGCCGCCACTCGCTACATCGATAGCTACTGTCACCAAGGGTTGCAGTCACGACCGGTAGCCCGTAACCCTCACTGTCGGCCACCTTCTCCCTACACCCCCTCGCTAACCGACACCACAGTCCCGAACCCTATTCGGGTTTTTGCATTAAACTGAAACAAGGAAATTAACGAATAGAAGTGAGGGTTACCTTTCTCGATACGAGATTTTCCCCCGCTCGTTGCCACCATAGAACCACTGTCGCCGTCCCCTTGCTCTCTCCCTTGCAGCCGTCTCAAGCCCCTAGACCGATTATGGTATGTTTGCATAAAAGTGGTATTTAAACCTTTGAGGTATTACATCGTAGTCCTCAGGTTTTCGTTTTGCAAACTTTGGTCACAAACGGCTCTCTCTTCCATCGACTAATCGCCTCTTTTTGGTAGTTAAACACATCTCTAATAACCACCCTAACACCCTTCGCATAATATAAAGAGTCGGTCATCCGGTAGCCCGAGCCATCTAAATTTAGATTTCTGAGATTTTTTTTTTGCCAAATGTCAGGTCATCAAACTTTTTTCGGTGTTTGGATGTCGATAATCTAATATTCTAATAATTAATATAGCAAATAATCAAATAATAAAGTGAAATTTAAATTAAAGTTCAAAAAAATACTTAATTCGTTAGAGAAAAAGTTAAACAAATACCTAAATTAGGGTTTTTGGTACAAGATTCGGGAGAGTGGATGGGCAACCTCTATCACAACCTGACTCACGCATACGATAGTAACATGTGATTTTTAATTAGGTTTGGAGGGGGGCACTTCTCAGTAGATAAGTCGTTTGTTTCCGTTTCACCTAATCACGTTCGATAAAGATGGGAAATGTATGACAAGACCGGTTAATTGTTTAGAAGGAATTAGATGGCTTAGGGTAAAATGTTATTTGGTTAAATGGTTAGTGTCCTAGTGAGGTTAATTGTTTATAAAGTTTATTAACGGGTATGCCCAATCAACTAATTAAATTATAATAAGTTAATATTTTTTAATTAGTTTATAGTAATTAATACGTTTATATTTGTAAAATTTTAAAGTTTTATATTAATTTTTTTGGGTGTCGTTTTGGTCAAAAGAAATTTCATGGGGGTCGCTCGCGATTAGATCGTACACATAACAAACAATTTTTTTTTTCATGGGGTCGGCCGACCCCCATCCCAATCATGTAGGTACGCCCATGAGTATCAGTATGGACAATGTAACTCTTACTTCTATCGATTCTGAGACTAGGTGGAACAAATTTACTCAAAAAAGTGAATATTATGGTGTGGAGGGTTCTCTTGGATCGTTTTCCAACGAGAAGTAATCTTTTATAAGAAGGGTTTTGAAATTCCTTCGACTTTGTGTCCGTTGTGTAATGACTACGTGGAAGTTATTAATCACGTATTGGGAGACTGTTCTTTGGTTTGTATGGTGTGGTCCTTGGTCTTTAAATGGAGTGAGTTGGATCGGCCTCCCTTCTACTCAACCGATGAGGTTAACTAGCTTCATTGATTCCTTGAGATGTTTAAGGCGGAATAAAATTTTGGTTGAAGGGGTGTGTTTCACTGTTTGGTGGGCTCTTAGGAGATTGAATAAGAAGACCATTTTTTACACTAAGTTAGGGATTTTTGATTTAAGTGTAAGTTATTCCAATTTATGGCATAACAATAGGAATAATAAAGTTAACTTTGGTTGGGATGAGTGGATTAGAAACACTCTCATTTTAATGTAATCTTTGTTCGGGTCCAACTACCTTAGTCGGGTGTTTTTATATATATCATGTTGTCGTTCGAAAAAAAACTTATAGATGAATGATTGAAGTTCTTAGCTGTTGAAATGCTTGAACATGTTTAAATAGAGAAGTTCATGAATTTTTGGACTTCAACATGATACCATTTGTTATAGTATGTTGATTTGGTGTTTAAACACGAGTAAACTTGACAAAGGTTCATGGAAGGGGCCTATAGTATGCCCATTAGCGTACCATTACGACGGTGTATAAGATCATGCATTAAAACCCATTGTTGTACGTTGGTAATACACAGACATGAGCGTTTATATGGTTGTATAAGGTTTCTATACGCCTGCATACATGGCATACACTCGTATGCCTCAGGGGCGGCCCAATGGGCTTAAGCCCTAAAGCAACCCCCAATCTTTAAAATTTTTATTTTATATATATTGCATAGATTTGGGCTTGGGCTGTTACTGTACTGGGTTAAATTAGGAGGGGAAAGTGGGAATAAAAAACAACGCCAGTCACTCTATCTATTCAATTACCGCTCAAAAGTTTAGGTCAAATAGAGGAAACAAATCATCTCCCCTCTAGCATTCTTGAACAATGAAATGGCATGGAGAAGTCAATGAGAAATCATCGGTAAATCGGTAACTTTATCCTCAAACTTCAATATTTTCAAATGCCAATCAGTGTTATTTGCCTATTTCACTTTTTTTTTGAACAATCACTTTCATTAGAACCAGAACGACGACCCAAAACAGGCCGACTAAAACCAACAAAATTACATAATTACAAATTTACACCAATCTTCCCACGAAGTATATATATTTTTCGATCTATTAGAAAACCAAAGAAACCCAACCGCTGTGATATGACTAATGATTTTCTCCACTTTGACGGGATTATCCGAGAAGGCCTAATCGTTCCTCGCCTTCCAAAGACACCAACACCCAATCATAATAATACCGTGAATGACCTCCTTCTCCCTTTCCGTCTTCCCCGATAAGCCATGAACCTCCAACAAATCTTTGAAAGAGAAAACATAGAAATTCAGGATTCTACACCAAACACTAATGTGTTGCCACAGAATCGTTGCCACCATGCACGAAGTGAAAAGGTGCTCCACTGTTTCCTCCCCATCGCTGCACAAAGGACATGAAACATCATCTAATTGAATATTCCGTCTTCTCAGCGCAACCCTAGTCGGGATTTTGTCCATCTCCGCCCTCCCCGCGTAAACATTGCATTTGATCGGAACCCATTTACACCACTCCATCACAAAGCGCACACTAACCGCCTCAGCATTCTGTAAGATTTTCCTTATACTATTAACCGAGAATTCATTGTAAGGCCCAACAACCCACGGGCATTGATCCGCCAAGTCCCCGGATCTCACGCTATCCAGAAGAATAGCCAATTGCTGAAGCTCGTGCAACTCTTCCAAAGATGAGGGAGACCGTTTCCAAACCCACCGTAAATGGATACTCGAGACCGAGTCCCCCACCCGGTTACTAACCTTGCATCTTTTATCCTTTTCTAGGCTGAATAATGAAGAGAATTTGAACCTTAAAGGCCCCTCCCCCAGCCACGAATCTAACCAAAAAGCCACTTCCTCCCCGTTGCCAATAATGCCTCTAAAGCAGTTACGGATAGGGACTCCATTGACCATAGATTTGGTGATAGTTTTAGCGATATTTCCCCAAACTCCTCCAAGCGTCTTCTTCGCAGGAATGATCTCCCAATTTTTCCTGCTATCGTGAAGGGAGAGGATAATTCTCCTCCAAAGATTGCTTCTTTCCGACTTAAATCTCCACCCCCATTTTATCAAAAAAGCGTCGTTTATCTCCTTAAGCTTGCAAAGCCCAAGGCCCCCTTTATCTTTAGGGGTCGTAACCCGGTCCCAAGCGACCCAATACATCTTTTTATCCGAACCCGCTCCTCCCCATAGAAATCTCTTCATGATAGATTCCAAGTCCTGAATAACTTTTTTCGGCGCCTTGTATAGCGAGAAATAGTAGTTCGGCAAGCATTCCAACACTGCTTTTATGAGAGTCACCCTACCTCCAATAGAAAGGATAGAAGACTTCCAAAACGCAAGTCTTTTTTCGAAGATGTCATACACCGGTTTCCAATTGTTTATCCTGTTCATGTTGGCACCAACCGTTAAACCCAAGTATTTGAAAGGGGGAGAATCCAGCTTGCATCCAACCACTCTAGCCATCTCCTCCGTATCACACATGTTCACTCCCATTCCGAAAAGGTTAGGTTTCACAGTATTGATTTTAAGACCCGAACACAAGTGAAAACACCGCAAAATTCTGACAACATTCAGGACCTCCTCCTTCTCCCAATCCCAAGGATGATGGTATCATCCTGCCTATTTCACTTATGTCTATAACATCAAAAGTGTTCCACGACTATAATCGATTTGCTATAAAAGATTAATCTTTGATTGGATTCTGACTTCTAATTTCTTTTGTAGTGTTCTTCTTGAATAAGCTATTGCCGATTGGAATCAGTTCGGAATTGACGAAGCAATTCTCAGTTCCGCTTTGGTTTGACGAAGCAATTCTTAGTTCTGATTTTGAAGAACTTGCCGTGCTTGAAAGTAATTTCATTTCTAGCTTCACCTTTCCTGTTTGAAGGTAATTTTGAAGCTTTTCTTGTGATATATAATTAGTTATCAATATTCATTAGTTGAGTTATTGATTATGCTTAAAACTTAATGTTTGAAGTTGAATGTTTGATTATGCTTCATTATGTTAGTTAATTTGTTTATGCTTGTTTTTGCCTAATTTGTTTGAAGCTAATCGTTTTTGCTTAATCGTTAGACTCTTGACATTGCTTGATTGTCGATTGAAAAACTTATCAGAAGAAATTGATTACGAATATTTTATAATCAGTTTGCAAAGAATAAAGTTAGAAAAATAAACTTAATGCAAATACAGTTATCCACAAACTAAAAAATATATATAAATACAAAAAAAGGTTACCTCTACCGATTATAAACTTTTTAGTTCATTATTGCGGGTCTCAAACCCGAGTCAAAGAGGAGGGTTTATAACATCATCTTTGGAAAAGGGCCCCAAATTCTTAGTTCGCTTTAGGCCCCCAAAATGGTTGAGCCGGCCCTGGTATGCCTATGGGCTATGTGCTCGAGTATGTGTTATAGGTTAAATTTTAAGGGTGTCGTTTTGGGGTTTGGGTTATTAACATGTAAACTCACTTAGTTTTTTTTTTTAAATTACATATACTTTCAGGTTTAAATGCAATAAATGAGAGGTAAATCAAGATAAGTCTCAGGATGGATTATCGAATACAATTCATTTGGAGATGTCGGTTGATGCTACAAATGTCAACTAAATGGTCAATTGTTATAAAACTAGGATGTTTTGGTTGTGGGTGAAAATTTTGTAAAGGAGTAAAGTTTGACACTTAATAAAGTAAAATTATCTCATTAAGGTTTTGTGATAGAAAGATACATGTGTATAATGTGTACACTTGCACCCGACCAATGTGATGATAAACATACGGTGCTAAAGTTTTCCTAGAATTATCATATCGGGTGGAGGGTAAAGGAGGCTAAACACGTGATCATTGTATATTTCCTTAAATCGTCATAAAAGACCATTATACATTATAAACTTTATGTTTTAAAAAAATATGATATTGTATAAGTTTAAAACTCTGATTTTGCTAGTCAACCACAAGAAAAATTATTTTAAGAAGAATAAAAAGTAACATTCTTTATTTTAATTCACCATCACTCTTGCCATAACATGTTAGTATTTTTACGAAGACAAACCACATTACTTTTCCGTGTTTATTAAGATCATAAAACATATTAAGATCGTAACAAAACAGAAGAAAATTGAAAAAAAAAAACATATTAAGATCCCCGACAGACCCCTGAAGCATCCGGAACTAGAAGTACTTAGGACACTAAGAAAACAGTCTCTGAAAAACATTCAACATGTTCAATGCATATAAGACCCTAACACAGAACATAACAAACAATGCACCCATCTAGAAACAGACCCGAATAACTTGAACCACTTCAGTACTCGTACTCACGCGAAAGCGACCTGTCAGCTTGCCGAGGCTCACGATCACGATCGCGGTCCTTATCATGTGGATCAGCCCTTCCTGGTTCATAGTCATCTTCCTCCATCTCATAATAACGATCATGATCATGGCCACGATCTTGATGATCATACCGCTCTTGATCATAGTAGTCGTCATAGCCTCCCAGATCCCGGTCCGGGTCAACCCGCATATTATTCCCATGTACGGGTTGATCATACATTTCCTCCGGGACACCATGGTCATAACTTTTTTGCCTGTCCCCATGCTTGTCTCTCTCATGTCTATCAACCGGATCATATTCGTAGTCCTTATCACGTGACCGCCCACGGTCACGGTGCACATGTTCAACATCACCCTCCCGGTCCTTGTCATGGTAGCGATCACGGTCACGGCCACTACGGTCCCGATCCCGGTGCGATCGGTCACGGTCGCGACCACTACGGTCTCTGTCCCGGTCTGACTTCCGATCACGGTCCCGATGGTGCCTATGTTCCCGGTGTTCCCTATCCCTTGGCCTATCATGGGACCGCTCCCGAGACTTCTCACGTTCCCTATCCTTAACCCTTTCACGAGACTTCTCCCTCTCCCTGAGTTATTGCAATAACCAACAATTACAATGAACCCAATATGACTAAAGAGGTATGAGATTAAACAATTATAACAAAGTATCACCTGTCTCGTTCTTCATGTGCTCTCGGCTCTACAGAACGAGTTGGTCCCCCTGATTGCTGTTGTTCTCTGAACATCATAGATAATCAAGTTGACATATTAGGGACAAAGAATAAATAGCGTATTTGATAATCAATATGTAAAACATCTGCAGTTTACACTAATTTATTAACTAGATTTGTACAGAAGCGAGATAAGCATGTTTCTATGTTATGACAGTGAGATATTAGTTTTAGAAAAAATAACTTTAATCAATGTAAAATATACCACTAAATAATTAAATGTATATAACAAATCTTATTTTACCATTTTATAAAATTGTTTGGTAAAGTAAGCAAGTAACTAATACGAATACCATGCAAAACTTCAAAACAGATTCATACAGAATGATTTAACTAATTTTGAGAAATAACCATAGGCATCAAAAGCGAGCGCCTGTAGCGCCTAGGCAGAATAAATGTGCTTTGATTCCTAGGTGATGGTTCAGCTCATCCGGATTATGGTATTTGAACTTTTAGTACTTACTTTGAACATTTTGTTATTCATGTATTGGAATTACATTTGAATCTCGACTATTTTAGAAGTTTTGGTACTAATTATATGTTATATGATAGCTTTTCAATACATAATATCTTTTAAATTTCTTTTCATTTAAGAGCGCTTTTTTTTCTCACGTCGTTGCGCCTTGAGTGCGCCTAACGCCTTTGACAACTATGAATCTTATGTATAAACCCAACATAAGCCAAACACTAGATTCGGAATTAGCATACCCGTTTTGAATTTCACCTGATATCAAACTCAAACTCATTGTGATTCCAGGAAAATAAACCAAACACCACATCAGTTAACCATTCAACTACTCCATGGAAAAATTGCATGCAATCAGAATGAAAGAATTTACCTCCCAGAGTGCCTTTGGTTGACTTCTTCACCACCAACCCTAGTTGTTCCAAGTCCACCACCAAGCCTGCGTGGTCGCCAATTAGGAACTGTTCTACCACGTTCAACATCCACAAGCACCCTTCGATTATCAATCTTCCTTCCATCCGCTTGCTTATATGCAGCTATACATCATCAAATAAAGCAACCATCAGATATACAAATAATGGCATAAAAAGTCGAGGTGACAACCATAGTTGTTAATAGCGAATAGCAATAAATAGCGACAAGTGACCTATATGCTATGTAGCTAATAGCGATAAATAGCGACCGCTATTTCATTTTGTAGCGATAAAGTAACATGGCTAAAATACTTGGCACAAATCATCTAAATCTTCATATTCCGGCTCATCATCATCATCGCATTCTTTTTTCAATCGGGATACAAAAAAACCCTAATGGGCTCCCTTTTATATTTATCAAGATAATTTAAAAAAAAAGACCGCTATTTCGCTATTTATCACTACAACCCTTGTAGCGATGCCTAATCGCTACGCTTCGCTATTCGCTATAGCGGTCGCTACGGTCGCTATTGACAACAGGGGTGACAACTCCAACTCATTAGATGATCTGGACATGTTTTATGACCCTGACTGTACATTGTGTTCTCGAGTTTGTATTGGAGAGAGAGGGAAAGAGAAGGAAACCTAAAAATGTTGTGTTAGGAGTTATATTTTAGGAAGGAAAAGAGGTTTTGTAAGACTTTTTTGAAAGGATAAGGAGAGAGTGAAGAAAAAAGGTTTAAAACTTTTTGTAATGACAAAAATGCCCTTATTTATCAATTTACATTTCTTTCTCTCCAACTCAAGAACACGAAAACTTACTACCTTTCCTTCCTTTTTTCTCCAACTCAAGAACACAAATAAATGAACTAGTTTTTTCTCTTTTCTTTTCTTTTATCTCCTTTTCCATCATTTACTGTTCATTTGAAAATCCAAAATGCAATGGGTGAAGTAGATTAAGCTAAATACTTGACTAGAAACACAAGTAAAAAAAGTGGTATAAATATAACCCCACTTATTGTAATCATAACTAGCATGATTATAAAATCTAAAAAAATGGATAAGAACGATGTTTGATTGGTCCCCCAACCCACCCATTTTGCCACCTCCAATAAGAAGAGATGCAAAAAAGAAGAATTGAAAAAAGAAAACCTTTCATATCACGTGTATGCATGTACTCAATGAAAGCATATCCTCTTGGTTTGTTCGTCTCTTTATCAGCAATCAAGCGAACCTGGAATTCTTTAGAATTAGAGAAAAGACCAGAGGCATAAAACCCATTTTTTTTAACAGAGTGTAACTAAATATCCTTGAGTGTAATTAAATATCCTTGATCCAATCTAGTAAGCGACTAAGTGTGGAGTCATGAAAAAGTTAAGAATTGGCAAATTATAAAATCCTAACGCACGGCAGACAGGCACTAAGCCTCAATAGCCGTGCTCACCTTTCAATCAAACGCTTCCCAGGCAAGATGCATCATCACCATCACTTGCTCAGTTGCACAATAATTTTGGCCAAAACCATGTCTTGAACATACAACCCTTCCCTTACCAGGGATTAATATTTAGATAAAATGTTACTATAAACGATAGCTATATAAGAATACCAGAAAATCTTCTCAACTTCTGAAACGATTTTGATAGGAGATGCAAATACTGAACTTGGAAAAAGTAAAACTTCAGTAGCAAGAAATGCAAACACTGAACTTAGAAAAGAAGAGAAGAGATGCACTCCCAATATATTTTACCGAAAAGTTGACAGTCCTCATTTGTTGCTGAACTTAGTGGCCAAATGGCATATGTGCATCAATCATCTGCTCACGTAGAATACAGTACAACTGAGGAATATAAAGTACCTTTTACCTTGAAACTTACTATCCGAATGGTGGCTATAGGATCTACTAGATTACCCAAAATCTCGGATTCTTGAAGTTGTTATTAAATCAGAGATGTAAAAGAGGGGAAGAACTAATAGGTTGGGTAAGGTGGGTAGTCAATAATACCTGAGAAACAATTACCGATTTCACTGAACCTCCCACAGATACTATCCAGATTCCAGAGCAAGGAAAGGCATATGATTTTCTCAAACTTATAGTATGTTTGTACTAAGTACTAACCACTTAAGTGTATTCATATTGACAATGGAAAGTTGCACTTACGGTAGCTCAAGTTCGTCATTTCAGAATATGATAAAATGTGTCCAAATAATAGAGGTGACGGTTGGCAGACAAAACTTGTCAGCGTTCGTAATTAGTATTTTGATGTAAATGCTGAAACTGAACTTTATAATCCACATAAAAACTTTCCCATAAACAATCACTCATTTAAGAGCACAATGTTTTATTTATATATACCATTTATCAAAATAATCCCTTCCAGTTACTAAATAACTAAAATATCATAAAATCTGTCAAAACTGTTGCAGAAAAATTTGTTCGCAAGAAAAATTGCTCGTCAGCAAAAATTGAGTTCTATTTTCACTGAGTCAAAATTTCCAAAAGATTTCTGGCAGACAACAAGAAATAGTTGTTGCCCACTGCCACATGCCATAGTTGTCGCAGGCGCACTAACGGCACAAAGGGTGAGCATTGGGCCTAGGTGCAAGGCGCTTAAAAAGCGAGGGCCCGAGATAAGTAAGGCGCATAGCATAAGCATACCCATTTCAGAGAATTTAGACATATTTTAGGCTAGTTTAGGATTTCAGGGTGGTTCCAGGCCATTTTTGATGTTTCAAACTAGTTAGGCCGGAATCTGAGCAAAAGCTTGCCGAAGCATCTGGATAGCCGCAAGGCATTTTGCCTGCGCCTCGCCTGAGCACCTAGGCGTGCGACGTGCGACGTGCGTAGAGGTCGCCTTTGACAACTATGACACATAGCACAAAAAACCAAACCTCTTACCGAACAAAAGGCTATAACCTTGAGCCCCTTTACAGGGTACTCTACAAAACCTACCCGTTTGATGGGACCGTATGCCTCAAACTCCCTTTTTATTCTGCTCTCTGTTGTCTCATAGTTCTGAAAGTAAAAGAGATCAAATTAATTAAATCAGACATAAAATATAGTAAATCTAAGGAGCCATCAATAAAAAAACCCGTAGTACTCACAAGTTTAGCAACAAACAACGTCTTGTAAGGATCTCCAGATATATTTGGGTCACTGTTGGGATCATCTGCATAAACCACCAATATTTAAGTCACAGATACCTCCTGGAACCCATCAACTAAGAAAGAAAAAAGAAAAAAATATGCCTCCTTACATTTCTCAAGTTCCTCAGCAGCCTTTTTCGCACCTTCTTCAAGCCGTAGCTGGTGAATCCTAGCCTTCTTTTGGCCCTGACTCACAAGAAGGATGGACAAGAAAACATAAAACTGTAAATAAATAGTGACCTTCATAACATCATCCATACTTGTTATAAATGCTCATCTAAACACAAAATGAAACTATAATATATGTTCATTCAAAGTAAAAAATCAAAGTAAAAAAATTCTTGCTGAAGACTGCTAAAGCAAGCTTTTCAAAACATAAACAGATACCTTTACAGTTTTCACGGGAGAGGGGAAAAAAAGAAAAACAATAAATAAATAAATAAAAAGAACTCATAAATGGTATATCTGGTTTCTTTTTCTTTCTGTTTCATAATATCTACCACATTGTGATGTAAGTAATGAATTATCATTTTTGTTTCATCCACAAAAATGCGTATCAATCAAAAGATAACTAAATATGATGGAATGTTCTACATATGTACAGTTTGCTAAATGCAACATCTTACAGGAGTTTCGCCTTTCTGAACGGGAGGAGCATATTCAGGGTCAGTGGGCTCAGAAAAGTTGCTAACAAACTGCGCCATGCCTTTCAAATGAAAATAAAGGAAAAACAATTAGATCTTCCAATCATAACGACATCAAAGACCAGCGTACCACTGTATGAGAAAAGTAGAACAACAGAACATAGATAAAATACCTGTGTACGGTGGACATTTCCTCTTCTCAGGCGGTGGCTTATATTCCAGAGGAGGCCTTGGCTCAAAGAGCTTTAACAGATTATTAGTTAATCCTGTTGGATGACTCTGCCCTATCTGCAAAACACAAAGTGCTAAAAATCAGAATCAAGTAATCACAGATTAAGATTGAGCAAAGCATCTAAAACTGGAAAGCTAATTATTACCAACTCAACCTCGCATCATCTCAGCTCAATAACCTACAATAAATTATTTAAAACTAGTTCTTAAATCTCGATCGGAGCCCTAAGTACAATCAATAGCTAAAATTAAGAACTAGCTGTTTTCAAATCCAATCGAAAACAGTCAAAACACCAGTTCAATACGTATACTTTAATTCTAGTCACATCAAACAGAAACCTAAATTGCGAAAGACGAGAGTAATCAAACTTAAGGCAACGAAACAAAGTCTACAAGCAAACTTCAACCAAAACGTAATCAAAATTAGCGAGTTAAGCATAGAGGTATACCAGCTTCATCTGCATAAGATTCGCACGATTCTGTTGCTTAGTGCGAGCCTGAACGGCGGCGTTGTTGCCGCGCATGAACGGATCACTGTAATCCCCCATTTTTTTCAAAACTGGATCAGAATTTTTACGATTTCAATGTGATATCAGCAAAACGGACATCTACACCAATGAATCTGAACGATACGATGGGAGATGGCGGTGGGGGAGATCGATTTCTTAGCAGCGGCTACCAAACGGGGGAACGAGGGTTTTGATGATAGACGACAGATGTACGATACCGGGTCGAATCTTTTGGTAACTCTTTAGCTGAGGCCTGAGGCCCGAGAGTCACCGATTTGGGCCTTCTAGCTTTATCAAGACCGGCCAATTTCTAAATAATTACACTCGATCGGAGTCTCGGTCCAAAAAGATATAGATTAATTAGTTAAACTAGAAAATTTGTTACGCGCTTCGCAGCAATAACCAGACCTTAAACAGTTGAGACGGTGACCTTAATATGACTAACTACAAAAAGAAACGTGGTTAAATAAATTTTGCCCCATGTTTCAATGTTTTGTGGCAGGATGAGGTCCTTAAACGGTTGAAAGACAGTTAGATAACGGTACGATACTTTTCAGTCGGTGTCGGTCTCATTCTTTATGGTATCAGCATGTCACCATTAGTCGATATAACCCACGGTACCTAAAAAATATATTATTTTGAATACGACTCCTTTTTAAAAAAAAAATTATACTGAGATGTAAAAAAAACGTGAAATTTATTAAGGAAAAATCAGATTATATATATATATTACAAGGGATAAACTCCAATTTTTACAAACTTGAGGTGGTAAAAATGAAATTTTACAAAGTTAGAGGTGACTTTTTCCATTTCAATAAAGTTGAAGGGGGAGAGTGGTCGGTGGCAAATGCCACCGACACATCCTATTAAGTAGAATGATAATTTTTCTATTATTGTTTTTTCTCCGAAAAACAGTGAAAATGTGAAATGGTTGGTTAAATGTCTTAAACAAAACTATAAATTAAAATAAGATTTTATAAAATTCTCCTGGTGGTTTTCTACTGATTATAGATTTGCATCACCATGTTTTTAAAACTCGATAAAGTATAATAAAAAAAACTAATTTTGCATGATCTGCCCGAACAAGTCTGGTTTGTCAGCGGAGCACTCTTCAACCGTCAAGTTAGAATCATACTTAAGATATAAAAGTAGACAACTAGTATCGAGTAATGTGATATGTACAAATGAATTTGGATTGATTGGTTTTGGTTAAAACGGTTTTTCGTCGGTGTTTAGGTATAGTTACAATTTTATACTAGTATTTGGTTTGAATTTAATAATTTATATACTATACTAGATTAAATCCCGTGTATTATACGGGTCGATAAAATATAATATTATATACTTAGTAATAAAAAAAATTGCATTTTAAAAAACCCGTGTATTACACGGGTTGATAAAATGTAATGTTATATACTTAATAATAAAAAGATTATATTTTTAAAAACCCGTATATTACACGGTTTGAATACATTAATTTCTATTTAATATTATTTGACTTGCATCACTATTTAGTTAAAAAAAAACATAATTAAATTTCAAAATTTCTTAAAATAAAAGATAATTTAAATTAAATGTGTTTTATTAGTATAATTAATATTTTTCTTTAAATATAAATTATTATTAAAAAAAAAGTGGTGCATTTAATAAGAGAGAGATGCAGGAAAAAAATGGTGAGAAGAGATGTGGAAGCGACACGTGACATATATTATTTTTATTTATTATATAGTATAGATTTTGTAGTCGGGGCCCACCTGTCACGCGGTATTATATTCAATGCGATAGTAATGCCATATTTTTGTATGAATGCACTTTCTTATATTTCGCACATATGCACTTGCTACAAGGTTTGTGTGCAAACATGTTTTTGTTTCTTGAAGAAACAGTCATTTAGGGTGTCAAGTAAAGGTTTTAGAAGATAAAGCTTAAGCTTTATTCCATGAAATTTAGAGAAAATTTACAGCGCATATGGGAATTGAAAATCTTGAAAACCCACAAATTATATCAAGTGTATAAAAATAATTATGTATTAAGAAGTGATATCAAGAACATCAAGAAGGTGGTAATGCTGGTATTTGAAGCAATTTGGTACATTTGGTTTTTATATGTAACATCAATGTCTTTTCAAGTATTTTACAACTTCGGGTTTACGAACCTGACCCGTTAACCCAACTACTTACTCAAATGGTTTTTATGTGAGTTTGGGTCTTTGGCAGTTTTCATTTCTTTTGAAAACCGACCTTTTTTACCGGAGTTTGAATACCCCTAAACAATTCAAAAGTATTTTCTTAATTAACTTTAGAGCATCTGCGATGGGGGCATCCTTGAGAAATTAAGCCCAAGGATGCTTAGTTGGAAGATAAAGATATATCCTTGGTTACAAAACCCATATGAGAGAATGTGAGAGGAGAAGAAGAGAGAAAATGTATCCTTCAAATGGGTTCCATTTGCTTATGTGGCTCCATCCTTAAGATGGATGCATTGCTAATGGTCTAGCACTAATAGAAAAGTTGGTTGTAAAACTTAGTTTACCTTTTAGTCATTTGAGACTTGTATTCATTGCTTTCAATGTGGCAAAAAACACACACACCACTATCTTGTTTTATTCAACTAAAAATCTATGGCCCAATATTGATTATGTGCTAACCACAAATGCTACATTACTCTCTAGATTCGCAAAATCAACCTCATATGTATCAGAGTAGCACTAACAGTCTTCTTATCTTTTAACAACATGTGATATACAAGTTTACAACGTTTATCTATACGCTACAGAACTACCAATCTCACTACCTGAAGATTCTTCGGTCGACATCACCATCTGCCTGAACTTCATCAGGTCATCATTGTAGGCCCTAGTGTCATAAACTCTTGATTCACCTGTGTCTAATGTGGAACCTCTTGTTTCCTTCTCATCCAAGCTATCTAATGATGCATTCCCTTCTAACGCCCGCACAATCTATTTTTTCATGAGAAAATACCATATTATTTAGCATCTATATACATTGTCTTAGAATACCTGGATTAGGTGGACCCACATGGATCAAGTGGGTCCACACTTTCATCTTAGGAATGGGTTATGGAGTTGGTTAGACCCATTTGGTTCATGTAGGTCCACCCAAACCCACTCCATGCTTGCACAGGTGTGCAAGCACACAAGCTACAATTAACAAACCTGGCTCATCTTAGGACGCCTCCTAGCAGAATGACGGACACTAGCTGCAGCACAAGAAGCCATTTGTGCCATCTCGTTGTGATCATATTTATCTTTCAAGCGTGGGTCAACAACCTCGTTGTAGTCTCCATCTTCCTTCGCCTTGGCAATGAGTGGCTTCGCCTGTTTTTGAGTTTCATAAAATAACCAACATAAATCATCGCCACTTTTATATAAAATCAAGAGGTGGAATATTCCACCAATTTGTTTATGAATGGGTTGATTTGATTTATGCTTCATCTCTTACCCGGGCGAATAGTTAAAAATAACTAAAAAGAAACAAGTTAAAAGTAGCCCAAAATGTATTTTTAATGCATAAAACCTCGTAAATCATTTTATTCAAGAAATAAAAAAATTTTAAAAATAAGATAAAGAGTATTTTGGACTCGATCCAACCCAACCTAACAACAAATTGCCCCCTTTAAATCCGAGCCTGTTTTGACCCGTTAGTTATCCACACCCACCATTTTGCCACCTCTTAAAAGATCTACAGTTGAGAAGTGGAAATAGGTTGGTTGTTATACGAACCCAATCTACCAAACTGTCATTCATGTATTCACTCTCGGGATCAATCGGCTTCCTTCCTGTCAAAATCTCCAACAACATGACCCCAAATGAGAAAATATCAGACTTCTCTGATAGCTTCCCACTTGAAGCATACTCTGGAGCTAAGTACCTATTATTTGTTCCATAAACTGAAGAAAATTATTTAACTAACAAACTTCATGTAAAACTAATCATTTAAAGCATAACTAACTTACCCGAAAGTTCCCATCACGCGAGTTGAGACATGAGTGTCATTCCCAGATGTTAGTTTAGCCAATCCAAAATCGGCAACCTATGTTTACATTCATGATATGTCATGAACTCTCAAACTAGGCCTTTAATGGTAAATGTCTTTTGTAGTTACCTTTGCTTCATAGTCATGATCAAGGAGAATGTTAGCAGATTTGATGTCCCGATGAATGACTTGAGGATGGCCTGCAATAATAGAGGTGCCAATTTCAACAGTAATTATTTTATGAAAATTGGGATAATGAACAAAAAAATTACAGGTCAACCCAACCCGACCCCATCCGTTTTGACCCAGAATCCAATCCGGTGATTTTGCTATCTCTTATTTAAAGAGAGAGAGAGAGATTATTAGTGCTTGTGTCGTACAATCTTCATGGAGATAGGCAAGTCCTTTGGCAGATCCAAGCGCGATACGCATTCTAGTTTGCCAATCCATAACCACTTGACCCTTTCCTACAAATAAAGGTTCAGTTTCATGATGCACAAATAAATCCTACAAACATATGAAAGACTTAGACACATGTCTTAATATCAAGTCAACATAACCCACCATGAAGATGGAACTCCAAGGTGTTATTAGGAACATACTCGTAAACAAGCATTCTCTGCCCGTCACTAATACAATATCCCACAAGTGAAACCAAATATCGATGGTGGACCCTACTAATGATCTCAACCTCCGCCTGAAACTCCCGCTCACCTTGCCCACTGCCTGATTTTAAGCTCTTTACAGCAATCTCCTGACCGTTAGGCAACACCCCTTTGTGCACAAACCCAAACCCCCCTTGACCCAAAAGATTGTACTGGGTGAACCCTCCGGTGGCGGATGCTAATTCATCATATGAGAATTGACTTTGGTTGAATGCTAGTGGCACATTTGTAGATGCCACCGACGTTCTAGGCCCTAGAAATTCATTACTAATGTTCATTGGTGGTGGTTGTGGCGGTTGTCCCCAACCACCACCACCACCACCACCATAACCAACTTTGACCACATGGTCTGGTTTACCATGGTAGTAGGGTACACCTCCACCTACTTCTGGGCCTTTTTCATGAATATAGGAAGGTTTTTTCTTTTTCTTTTTGCATATAAAACAAATGACAACAAGAGCAAGAAACACTACAACAACAGCAGCTATTCCTCCAATGATGATTGGGATATTGGTTGCACTATAATCGGTTAATGATTTTGAGGCTGATTTTCGGCTTGATGGACTAGGTAACTTCCTAGCAGGACCTGGTGCAGGTTTGTCAGAAGCGTCCCCACGGTTTGGTAGAATGTTGGAAGGGTTGGGTATAGGCAACATAGGTGCTTCTCGTGACGGGTTTGTAGCAGATGGTGGCGGAGAAGAGGCGACAGGAAGGGGAAGTCCTCCATCGTTTTCATTAGGGGAGGGTGGTGGCTGTAAATTAGGAGGTGGAGGGGCAGGGGCGGGCGGGGTAAATTCTTCATTGTTTTCATTAGGGGAGGGTGGTGGAGAGACGGGCGGTGATCTAGAAGCCTTAGGTGGTGGTGGTGCAGGACTGGAAGGTGGCGGTGGTGGTGGTGATGAAGAGTCAGAAGGTGATGTTGGTGAGCCAGAACTTGGAGATGGGGTTTCAGGGGCCGGAGCAGACTTTGGGGCCGGAGCCATGTGTCAGGATGAACTTTTCCGGCCCTCAGAGTAACTCTGCCGGAAAAATCAAATATTCTTCTGTACCTTCCTGTAACAAAATTCTTGATTTCCTCCTCAATGCAAATTTTAAACTACATATTAAAGTAAAAGATCATATTAACAATTTATGAATCATTGAATCATATACCCTTTTTATTAGCATAACAAGATTTTCAAAGATTGAAAATAGAGGATGGCTCTGTTTATCATCATGATCAATATTCAAACTCCAAATTAGCATTTGAAAATAACAAAATGTGAATTTGGAAACGAAATTGATGCAAAATTTCCTCATTACACGTTGAAGAAACTATCAAAATCTTTCTTTTCGCTTATGTTTTGACTGAATTTCAGGATTAAATATCGGTAAAACAAATATTTATTACCTGAATGAAGATTATTAAAAGGACCCAACAAAAAGGGGAGAGAGAGAGAGAGATAGAAAGCATTGAGATTTTGTCAATTAGAATCCAACCGTGTCTTCCCCCCTATTACTTTCCTACAAAAATGGAGGTTTCTCTAACCAAGAATAGTAGTTTTTTAGTTGCAGAATCACCTAACATGTGTCATTTTTTCAATCTCATAACAAGAATCTACATCATTAGATGTTAATATCTCAAAGCAACTTCAAAGAAAAAGACTTATGTAGGAGACCCAATAAAAATTGGTTAATCACATAAAAAAAATAACAAACTTTGATTCAATTTCCATTCCAGGAATAAAACAATCAAGATTTTCAGAAAAAAAACCATGGTGTTTATCACAAGATAAATATAAAGACTTCTGTCCGTTAAAAAAACCACCAACCGCTACGAAGTACAAGTACGGCTACACTTACTAGTTTATCTTATTATGTAAACCCAATTCTTCAAATATGAAATTACTTACTTCCCCAACAAAACCCACATGGCATTCAGGGGCGGATCTTATAAGGGGCGGGAGAGGGTCCGCGGCCCCTGATTTTGGGCTTAAAAGTTTTAATTTTAGCCTATTATGTGTAGATAATTTGGGTAGATTGTGATTGAGACTTCCTATCCAATAGCACAATTTCAGTTTTATTTTTTTTAGCCCAAAGACAAATCTCACAACCCCAAAGATCTAAAATGTCGTCGGACAAAGTTGTAATTATTTTTTCTTTGTCGTTTATGTATAAGAACTGGTTTTTTTTTGAGGATTTATAATATTTTTTAATTTTTATGTGTAATATTTTTGAGCCACAGCTTAATTGTTAAGTTTCGCAAATTACGACAACAACGAAGGATTTATTCAAGCAATCCCAAAGCTTTTATGCATGTTATATCATCATCATCAATTGAGCACTATATGTCAATGTGTCAATCTCAACCTCCAAACCCTCACACAGCTTCGATCACAGGCTCATGACGATCACTGTTTAAATCAATCAAATTCGATTTCAATTTCACATCTCTGTTCAAATACAAGTAGCAATGAGGGATGATGATCCCCTGCCGGTGTCAACGCCCACAACACACGCATCATCGACATTGATCTCTAATAAGAAGGAAACCCTAGATTCTAATTCCAGCATATTTAGAAGAAGCCGGTACAAGTTTTGGGCGATCACCGCCATCCTCCTCCTTGCATTCTGGTCAATGTTCACCGGCACCGTCACTCTCCACCTCTCCGCCGGTAATCTCAACCGATTATCCGACGACTTCGCCGGCGGCTCTCCTATCCACGACGATTTCGACGTCCTTGTTCGTTATTTCCGTTATTTACATCTCTGTGTGTTTGTATGTGTATTACTTATTTGAATCGATAGATCTGATCTCTGGATTTGATTAGGAGATGGAGGAACGAGAGACGGTGGTGAAGCAGATGTGGGAGGTATACACCAATGGCCGCCGGATCAAGTTACCTCGATTCTGGCAGGATGCGTTTGTGGCGGCTTATGAGGAGTTAACAAGCGATGAACCTGAAGTGAGAGAGGCTGCCGTTTCTGAGATCGCTAAGATGTCTTTTCATTCTGTTGATCTTCATCCTCCTCTTCTTCATTCAACGGTGCGTGCTGTACCCTAACCCTAGATTCTTCGTTTACTTTAGCATCATAACATAACTGTTAGTTGTTACACTTGAAAGGATGATTAAAACTTCAATTGAGTATCATAATTCATAATGACTATTTGATTCCTTTCAACCTGTTGCATTATTGGTAGTATTTTGCGCTTTGTGCCTAGCACCTCGGCTTAGAACCTGTCGCTTTTGTGCGCGTCACACTTTTTAGAACCAATGACAGGCGTACAAGAGGCACGCGCAAATTATATGCATCTCGAGGTTGTACATATAGTTTTTACTTTTTAGGTTATACATGGAGATTATCCGTATCTAAATTTTGGGTATGTGATGATAGAAACCTATGAGAATTATAAGAAAAGTTATATAAATACCTTGCGCCTCGCGTACGTGATGCGTGTGCCTTCGCCTTGCGCTTGGCTGTGGGGACCCTATTGCCTGTGCCCCTGGCGCTTTTTAGAACCAAGCCCACAAGGTCAAGTTTTTGAATCAAGGGTACATACTGCGACTAATTTTGAGCTAAATGATGGTAGGTTCAAACATTGTTTAGAGTAATGAAGAATCAGTTTATGTGATAATACTAGATGTGGTAGAATGGGCCGATTAGGTAACGAGTCAAATGAATTCGGGTTAAAACACACAATTTTACTTGCAAACCGAAATAGCTTGGTCCAGGTTGGCCCGTAACACTTTTTGTCTACAGTTTTTTTTATAAAAAGTTGGCATGTACAGTATGATTAAGAAAATTAATTTGGTGGTTTGAAGAAATTGATCTTGGAGGGTTTATATATTATACTATGCATTAAAAATACATTTTGGGCCACTTTAGTTCCTTTTGGTTTATCCAATCTATCTAAACTGTATTTTTTTTAACTTTACCGGTTTGACCTGCTAAAGATTAAACGTGCTATGACTCATTCATAAATCATAAGTAAACCTGTTAATAACGGTTTTTACTCATTATAAACCAAAAGTCGAAAACCAAACCGTTCAACATTATTGAAATCTAACTAAACCAAACCGTTACTAATGTTTAGCTTCAATTTCATTTCACGGTTTAGGTTTATTAAACCTTTATAATAAAACGTGATATGAGTCCTTCATAAATCTTAAGTAAACGGGTCGATATCTCCACCTCTAGATATTATTATATAATAACAATAATTCTAGATAAAATTTGTAATAAAACACTATTGTGGCTTTGGAAATCTTGATTTGATTTGTTTTAAAACAGAACTTACGAGAATTAAGTTTAAGGCACACAAATGAGAACAAGGGTGGTCTGCCATTGAAGCAGACTATAACTTGAAGATTTCAGAAGATTATACAGGTTGAATCTATTATCATTTTGTAGTTAGCTAAAGGTAGTATACCACAACTTCATATATGTGTTCTTTACACGACATGTATTAATACTTTGTATTTATTATTTAGAGTAGATACATGGTGGTATGTTGAAAGTTCACTTTTGATTGAAATTACGCGTATGGTCTCAAGTGTCTACTCAACCGTAACATGTTTGGTCCTTATACGGGATATATATGCTTATTTTTAAAGTGATCATTTACCCATTTATTTAAAAAACAAATAAAATTATTGAAACCCACCCTCCCTTTATCGTCTTCACTCCCTGACCACTTGTTCACATCTTCGGCGTTTTCTTCACACATCAAAATGTGAGTAAAGTACATAGATGGTCCTTGTGGTTTTTCAAAATTTTGGATTTGGTCCCTAGCTTTTCAAAAGTATAAGGATTGCCCATGGAGTTTGCACTTGTAACCCATTTAGTCTCCAAACTTTGCCAAAAGTACATGTATGGTCCCTGTGGTTTGCACTTGTAACGCATTTAGTTGAATCACCATCCTTTTTCCCCATATCATCCAACTTACTTGGTTTTTCTTTGTTAGTCTTTTCAATAGGTTGTTCCTTGTTCCCCAACTCAACTACCACCCCATCCTCTCTAATTGAATCACTAGAAATTCCCACAATTCATCGATTCGTCATCAGATGGTTCCTTTAATCCTCCTCATTTTCTACCTTCCTAATCGTGGGCACCGACGACGAAATCTCGTGACCCCGCACCTGGAACCGTCTCTGAAATGTCCACCTTCAAATTCGTCCTAATGCACACCCTTCCACATGCCATATTATCGTCTAACTCATCATCAGTGAATAAAACGTCCCCCACAGGCTGCTACCTTTGTATAACATGCAAAAGTCCATGCACACAAGGGTAGTCCTTGGATTTCCACCCAAACCATCCTATCTTCGACGACAAACGTTTCCGAAACTTCTTTCATCTATTTTGATGTAATTTTTAATGTTTCTAATATATGTTAAGTTATGGATAACATTTTTTTAAAGAAAAATATAGTATGTACATGATTATTTTCTTTGACTATATGTCTTGATGACATTAACATATAATTTCCATTCTTAATCTATTATCTACCACTTAACATGTATGTTAACATCTTTAATATTATTAGTCGTATGCAAAAATATCTTATCGAATGATCATATGTACTTTTTGTCTCTATTAATGACACCGCATTTATCTTTACGAACATAAAAACAAAGCAATAAGTTAATTTGAACTCCTTTTTGTCCGTCGAAATGTTATTATTATCATATAGACATCAAAAATAATATCCGCATAAGATGCATGCTTTCCAAGACTTCATGTCCAACCATTGATCCATCACCCATACAAAACAAATTATACAGTCCTGTATTTTTATTCTTTGCTACGTCTTTCATCTAAAATAAAAAATGAAGCTTTCAACTTTGATATTTTATATTTCAAATAATTGTTAGACTATCCGTAGTGGGGGCGTGAATGAGCCACCTGGCTCCTTCACGAGCACAGAACACCGTCCCTCATAGGCATGATTGGGGGTGTGGGGCATGCATCAAGCGTGAGGGGTTTCACGGGCAAATGGGGCATCATATGTGTGTGTGTGGATAGTGAAACAACTACGAACCTTAGTGATTTGGTTTAGTGATTGCTCCATGTTGATGTTGCGGTGAGGTGACGGCCGTGATGTGAAACCACTAAGGATGTCCTAAGGGTGGAGGGGACACCTCCATTTTTACCCGTAAATACCCTAAACACTACTCAGTTAAAACATGCCACATCATTTAAAAAAAAAAACTACCCTAAAGGGAGAGGATGCCCCTCTTTTAAACCCAAAAGTACCCTAAACACTAATCTGTTAAAACATGCCACATCATTTAAAAAAAAAAAACTACCCTAAAGG
Organism: Smallanthus sonchifolius; assembly: GCA_023525975.1. Lineage (NCBI taxonomy): Eukaryota > Viridiplantae > Streptophyta > Magnoliopsida > Asterales > Asteraceae > Smallanthus > Smallanthus sonchifolius. The sequence goes on from JAKNSE010000509.1 coordinate 35,305, forward strand.
GAGAGGATGCCCCTCTTTTAAACCCAAAAGTACCCTATCAACTTTATTAAATTAAAATTAAATAATATATGAAAATGAATAAAAACATAATTTCATTAATTAAAATTAAAATACATAACCAAATTTAAAATTAAAAAACCTAAAAGTTGCAAGGCCAATTTCACGGCTCTTTCACGTTTACGATCAAGGCCACTTGCCTTCCACTTTGAATTTAGTTGGTGTGTGGATCGAGCCCAAAACGAGTCGGCCTTTGTTGATTTCCGACGTCGTAGTCTTCGGAAATATGAAGCCAAGCCTTGACCAAGGTTGTTTCTTCAACGTCATTCGAAGACTTACAAGCCGCCTGCTTCGAGAACTTTCCTTTAGTTTGAACGAGGGTCTCGTCCTCCTCCTCGTCTTCTTCCTTTTCAATTTCTTGTACTTCATCATGTTCGTCATCTGAGCCGGGAAGGGAGCAGGTCGGTAGAGTTGGTTTTGGTAGTGGGTGTTTGAGTCATGATATGCATAACAGTCAATGGGTGGTTTGGGTGGATGAAAAGTGAAATGACCCGGTGCAATTTGAGTAGGCATGTTTTGCATAGGTGGAAGGTGTGGGTAGTATTGTGAATATTGAAACGGTTGGGTTGGACGATGTGGTTCATTTTGACTAGAACTAACCTTCAGTTTATATGATTTTCGGGTTGGGGAAGGTTTTTTTTTCTTGGATACATTTGAGCTGAAGAAAGTTTAATTTTTTGGTATAAAAAATGAAATATGAATGTTAATTATAGTGTAAAAATAGGGGTTATTATTATTTTTTTAAAATATCCAACGAGATCATAGCGGTTGGCAACCGTCAACTCCTTCGGCTTCAAAAGCGGCTTCATATACCCGTTGATGAATCCGATTGGGTTACGTGAGCCGGTTGCGGCGGTGTACCCGTCCAAACCGATTGAACCTGCACATTTACCCCGGGGGGCACCCTAATGATCGATTTGAGGGTAGTAGAGCGAAAAAGACAAATTTTCGTGTTAAGGAAAGTTTTAAAAGAAAAATCACGAAAATAATCATTCTAACCAAGTTTTTTTATACAAATAATTATACGATCAAACTTAAAAAAAAGACGTGATTGGGATTGGGTGGAAGTCGAATCGTAAATAAAGAAAAAATAACATATCTTAGGTTTAGGTGACAAAATATAATCGCTTGTATCATATCATATCATTCTCAGTTTAGAGCTCGTGCCATCATGTCATTTTTTACTTTTAGGAGGGTATTGGAATTTGAATTTGAATTTGAAGGAATTGAATTTGGATTTGTAATTTGTCTAAAGAATTTGAAATCGGAATCTATTAAAAAACTTGAATTCCTAATCCATTTGAGTGACACAACAATCGTAAAAAAATTAATATCTATCACCATGACCACCACCTATCTAATATAGCCCCCTGCCACCGCCGACCCCCCACCAACCGCTGCCGCCAACCACCCCGCTACCGTCACCTCCCCAAACAACTTTCATACTTGTTCAAAATGAAATTTTCATAGTTTTAGATCGACTTAAAGAGTGATGATGAGGTTGAATTGTGGCAATGATTATCCGCTAAAAAGAAAATAATATTCTTTGGTGAGTATGGGGGACCCGTGGGAGTTGGCTTCTAGGTTTGGCGGGGACGACGATGGTCGGCAGCTTGGGTGGCGGAAGTGGTCGACGGTGGTTGGCGTTTGGTGGGGACAATAGTGGTCGGCAGCGGGGGAGGCGTCGGTGGTTGGCGGTCGTGGAGGCGGCGGTTGGTGGAGGTGCCGGGGCGGCGAGCAGTGGTGGGGGTGATCAGGGTGGCGGCGACGGGGGTTGTGGTTAGCGAAGTTAGGGGGTACGAATGCGACAACAGTGAGTGGTCGGAGATTCCATTTCCTTTTAGTGAATTCCACAAAACACAAGTGTGATATAATGTTGAAGTATGAGAAATACAAAAATAACCATGATAAGACGTTGATTATTGAAACTACAAAAAGTAACCGTGATACAATATTGAAGTGCGGGAACAACCAAAAAACCGTGATGCGATGTTAAAGTACGAGAACTACAAAACATAATCGTGATCATAGATGTTATACAATGTTGAAGTACGAGAAGTGCAAAACATAACCATGATACAAAGTCGAAAGACACGGAAACTATCAGGCATTAAATATATTGTTTCCATTATAAGTTAAGTTTATTGTAATTGCATATTCAATTTTAATCGACTTTCTAAGTAGACAATATAAGCTGAATGCTGGCTGGAATGAGTTAGCCATTTTAAGCATGCGCCTAGCCACCATTCCCTGTCCATTGAATGCAGTTGTAAAGGCATTAAGATGCCTGTAAACCTTGAAGACGCATCTTTACATTCTTTTAAAAAGGGCAAAAAATTCAACCTTTTTAAACGAGCAACATACTAGACTCCCGTCCCATCATTTTTCGCGAAGTTCCACGTAAGCATGCATCTATGAAGTGTCATCATCCCTGCTCCGACTTTTTGATAAGTCGATAGGTTGCATACCACTCGTCTAGTCGATCTTAAAACCAACAAGAGACGATGATTGATCTTGTTATTATAAAGAGCTCGCACATGCTTGATCACCATCATTGATGAAATATCATTGATTCATAGTGATATCTATATTTGTATTGTTTAGATAATTTATGAGAAACTGGTTTATAAATGTATTTAACTTCATGTATTAAATAGGAATACCAAAAAAATAGTACACTAAAATTACATGAACACGCAAATGCATATAGACATATGATTCGAATTCATTAACAAAAAGTATGTTCTATTGATGATACGTAATGAAAATATACATGAGAGGAGGTTCATGTACATTGGAAATTTAAACAAACATTTCAATTTTCAAGGAATACATGATGTAAAGATGATATGCGACCTTGACATCACCTAACTCTAGTTAATACAATGATTTCTTTTTAACCCAGAGGTATCTTGCATCCCAAAAATAACTTTTTTTTAACGACTAACGCATACTATAAGCGCGGTCATCCAGGTAAATCCATTGGTGAAAGGCCATCCACACCCGTGAATACAGACGACGCTGGTGACCCGGCTCGCCCACCATTCCAAGGGAAACCCACCATCTGAAAGGCCACTGTGGTAAAACCCCTAGCCCACTTGAGTATATTACACCAAGTAAGACTCAAACCGATTGATCTATGACTCATTGACAATTATCAAGGAATACATGATCTAAAGATGATATCATCCCTAAAAGAACTAGTTTGGTGATTTCTTTTATACATTTTAAATCCTAATAAAATTAAATATCAAATTAACGAAGTTATAACCTATTAGTATCACACTAATTTTCAATTACCATAGGATAGGATAACCACAATTACAATCATAATGTACTTACACAAACACTAATTAAGTACTCATAATAACATCAATAATTATTATTATTCAATTTAAACAATTAAAATTCATTGATCAAGAAATATGTTGTTCCAAATCTCGGAAAAAGCTTCCATGATCACACCATGATGATACCAGGAGTTCAACGACAAGAAACACTGCAAAAGTTGCTTCAAATCACTCTCTTCATAGATTTGATTCTCCACAATCATCTCCTTCATCGATTTCTTGAAGTCCTCGTATGGCTTTTCCGATCTCTTCATCACCGCAAAGCTTTCTTTCACCTTTCCCTCCACTTTACATGGCATCAACTTCTTAAACACCGACAGTCTCGCAGGGGATCCCCACTCTGGTGATTCCTGTTAGAGTGAGGGTAGTATAGTAATTTTGTCATTAGCGTTTCTAACATTTCTAGCTTATATATACATAAGGCTTTTACTATTGTTTCAACCGTTTCATGAGCTAGTAAATACAATTTTATATTTGCATCTTAAGCCACTTATAATCATAGGCGGCCAGTATGTCGCCCTGACATTTTTTTTAGTGTTATATATACTCGTTAAAATCTTGATCGTCACTCATAAAATTTTGCAATAGCCCCTGATGGGCCTCAATGAAAAAAATTCAGTGTTATATACGTGTTATATATCGCTAGTCAACCTTCTGACCCCATGAAAAAAAATTCTAGCTCTGCCACTGCTAATAATACCTGACCACCTCCGCCGTGGTTGTGTCTTGATCGTACCCCCACGTCTGAAAAGCTTCTACTAGGGTAATTAGGGTTTTCAAGGCGTTCTTCATCTGAAACGACGTCGTGGAGTTTGGTGACGACGTGAGTTTGGTTGCCGGATTTGGAGCCGCAGCGGAAGGCGGAGGAGAGGCGGCTTTTGAAGGAAGAACGGTGGGGTGTTTGTTTTGAAGTTGTGCATGGGGAATCGCCGGTGATGACTTTGCGGCGTTGAGACGGCGGAGAAGAGGGTTCCGGTGGGGTGTTTGTTTGGCAGGATTTAAAGAAACGAAGGTTGAATTTCACCATTTTGGGTGGTTGTGTGTGTGAAATAGATATGGCATATGTGTCTTCACTAATATATAAGCGTTGGATGTCATATATATATATATGCTTTTTATATTTGTTTATGAAACAAATCTCTTATTGTCTTAAGTCTAAACTCTAAGCATGTTTGTTACATATAAATAACCATATTAATTATATTAAGCAGATTAAATCGATAACTAGTTGTATTTTATAAACATAAACTTCAATCAAAATAAGATGTACCATAAAAAAGTTATACATAAGTTGCATCATATTCATCATAAATATATTTGATAAATAGTTAGACGAGTATTTACCACTTTAAAAATATATGTATATTTTCCTAAATAAGAAAAATAAATTGTCATCAAAATCTAAATCAATGTTGTTAAAATCGAAGTGGACTCTTAGGTCGGACCGGTTGCACTAGGAATCGTATCCCTTGCTAGCTCGGTTCGCATGGCTTGAATAGCCATCGGGCGAGTGATAGTTGAACACGTGACACCGTTTTGTAGTTGGATCAGAACGTTTTGAGGATTTTTTGTATTCTGAATTTTTTTTTTGATTATAAGATATTTGAGTTTAAGATTACTTTTGGAAGATTTTGGTTTTAATGCAAAGTGACTACAGTTTAGCCGTCAGAGAAGCTGCCTTCCCTGGCTACACCTGCTAGCTGACTTCCCGCAAGGACAAATAAATAAACAAGAAAAACAACGTTCTCTATACCATGTGGGAGGAGAACGGAATGAGTGCAAGCCCTCGTCCGACGATAGATTGTGTTTGTGTTCAGTACGTGGTATTTGGTTATGATGTCGCTCCTGTTTTATTGCTTATTTAGGGCCTTTAAAACTTGTTTTTCACACATATTTTTATTGAAATAATTTTTAATTTAA
>JAKNSE010000510.1:0-29597 GCA_023525975.1 Smallanthus sonchifolius
CTGAATTTTGTAAGTAACATTAAAGCATCATTAAAACAGGAATTAAGGCGGTTTCCAACCCTGCAATCTGCTCTTGCTGCTGCTGCTGGCGAAGCATTGGAAAAATTCCGTGACGAGAGTAAGAAGACCGTTGTTAGATTGGTAGAAATGGAGTCTTCATATCTGACTGTCGATTTCTTCCGAAAGCTTCCCCAAGAAGGGGAGAAAATGGGCCCCACTCCTTCACCTGGAGACCGTAGAAACCCACCTGGTTCAGACCGTGGAATCCCTGGTCCAGACCGTGGGAACCCGTCTGACCCATTAGTCGACCGATATGCAGAAGCACATTTTAGAAGGATCGGGTCAAACGTTTCATCTTATATTGGTATGGTATCCGATACACTCAGGAGCACAATTCCGAAAGCAGTTGTTTATTGTCAGGTTAAAGAGGCTAAGCAAAATCTATTAAGTTACTTCTACACTCAAATAGGAAGAAGGGAGGTAACTAAAAAGTCAACCAAACTTGCAATGTTTGACTATTAAAAGTCAAACTAATCCTAATGTGTAAAGGTGGTATATTTTCAGGGTAAACAGCTGGGAGAGTTGCTAGATGAAGATCCATCCTTGATGTCAAAAAGACAAGAAATTGCCAAAAGACTTGAACTGTACAAAGCAGCACGGGATGAGATCGATGCAGTAGCATGGGTTCGATAATGATGTTTTTTTGTTATGTTTTCGTGTCTAGTCCTATGTTTTAGCTTCCAGACATTCTGATTATTATCAAGACATTCTATATACGTTGTATCTTTCTGATACGCGTATACGTATTATACATATCAAGGATTCCATGTAACATATTTCGGTCACAAAACACAGTCCTATATGCATCATGTGAAGAAACACTTTGCATATATGATACGGGTTATTATCGCATGCTGTTTATATCTATAAAGTAACTTGATGTACGAAAAGCTCACAAAAAGCGCAGATGAGGCGCACGTCTCACGTACGAAAAACTTAGTTGTGAATCAGGATGTTGTACAACAAGTTTTTTAGGTTGTACATATAGGTAATTTATATATTAAATAATATATAAAGTTGATTTATAGCTAACTTAGGGTAGGAGATGCTAAAAACATATGGTTGGACCAGATGAATTTATGAAACAGTGCATCCAGATTTTAGATGGTTTAGACCAAAACTCATCATATTAAGCACAGAAACATTCGTTTTGACTAGTTCGTTTGTAAGACCTTATATTTGAAACATGAAATAGTAAGAAATAGCAAACAAGAAGTAGTGGGAAACCATATAATTTGTGTTGCATGGTATTCTGCGAATCAATACCAATATATAGAGCTGACAAAATTGACCCATTTACTTCTGGTCTTTCGATTTGTGTTGCGTTTGACCTCTAATGGGTCAGGCTAAAAAAAATTATCTTAAAAAGAAACCGGTCAAAATATGCGTGAATTTTTAATGCATATGATTTCTAAATAATTATATTAAAAAATTTCATTAATGAAATAGTTTAATATAATGTTTCTAATCTTATTTGAGACCTAATTGTTTTTCTAAGAAGAATTTAAAGTTTTTGACCAAAGGGGTTTTGGCTCAACTCACCCAGTTTCAATACTAATATATAATGGTGACAAAATTGACCCATTTACTTATGCTTGGGTTGATTTGGGTTAGTTCATAATCTGAAAAAAAAACCTTATAAAGGAAGTTGGTAACATTTCACCCAAAGTGATTTTGAAATGTCTAAGCCGTCTTAAATCATTATGTTTGTGTTTGATTCATATTTTGTTGGGTGATTATGAGTTTGCCTAATGATTACTGGTTTGTAAATGTTACAGGCACCTGGGTTTGAATATTTTGAGAGAGAGAGGAAAATATAGGTGCTATGTTAAAACTTTGGGTTCAAAGTATAATCTGCATCAAATGTTGTATGTGTTATGCATATTTGGCTGGATTTACTATATATTTGTTTTCTTTTTATGCTCTTTTGACCACCTCCTTTGTAACGAATTTAAACTGTCACTAGTTTTCAGTAAAAGATTTGTTGCCTTGGTAAAGAATTGTGTTTTGTGTCATCATGAATGTATCATATGTTATATACAAAGAAATATTTAGTGATTTGTGAATTATTACTGTAACTTTTAATTTTTCATTATTATATGTAATAGGTAACATCAGTCGTCGTTAGAAGTATTTAGAGAATTATGAATTATATCATTTTCATTATTCATCCCGTGCAATGCACGAGTTTGTTTTGCAATGACAATAAATAAGCGTCAATGACAGTCACTATCCATGGTTGGTTGGTTTTTAAAATAACCAGTTTTTACACATGGTCAGTTGTATGTGGCATTGTCCAGAGTTAAAAGTAGCTCGGGCTAATGTTGTCTTTCCACCACCTCCCATGCCCTTGATCCCTATCATCCGTACATCATCCAAACCAATCTGTAAACACGAATCAAGATCTTGCATCCTTTGTTCCATGCCTATTAAATTTTCATCAATGATAATATCAATAGGATGTAACTCGAGTGAAACCTGTTGAACAATTAATTTTATGACTTTAGCTTCATGCCTGTAGATCATAAAAGAAGATTCAAAGTGTAAAATAATGAAATCACGTAAGGTATTATGTATTATTAATCAATTATATATAGGGATACAACCAAGATAACTATAAAAAAAAACTGATCAAAATACAACGAGGATAACTACAAAGGAAACCTAATTTAAATAATAACTCCTAGTTATAATAGAGTAGATAATTAAAATAAACTCTAACTAATATATTACATCTAACAAAGGGGACGATGGGAAAGTTGACCGACAACCAACCAAGATTTGGTGGTGGAATGACGGAGAGGGATAGAAGGAAGAAAAAGAAGAAGGCATGAAGCTTAAGGCTATGATATCATATAAAAATAATGATACCTCGTAAGGTTCTATGTATACTTGATAACTATTTATAGGAGTACAATGAAGATAATTATAAAAGAAACATAATCAAAATACAATAAGAATAACTACAAAGGAAACCTAATAAAATAATATCTCCTAATTATGATAGAGATAATTATAATAAATCCTAACTAATATATTATATTTGACAATTAGCTTGCTCAAAAACCCACATGATAATTATTTTTCAGGTCTATAACACACAAATCATAAAACAATTAGTGTAACATATTTCATGTTTCTTAACAAGACTCAAGTTACTCTATAATTTGACAATAGAACATGAAATGCCATAGTAGAGATATAATGAAGGAATTACCCATCAGCAGTCTTCCTCACATCCCAACCAGCCAAATTGGCCGCTTCTTTAAGAGCCTCTCTCCATTTTCCAACCTCTGATTCATTCTTATCCTTATGTGTGGCAAGGGCTTCTCCAACTAATCCACTTTGTTTCCGGACTTGAGAGGGATCCACATCGTAGAACACAGGGAAAGCGACCTGCCCGTTCATCTTATGACACTCCATAATCTTGAGAAGCTCGTTTAAGCACCATGATGAAGATGCGTAGCGTTTGGAAAAAAACAATGATGTACAATCTGGAGTCTTCAATGGATTGTAGGAGCTCATCGTTAATCTTTTTTCCTTTCTCGAGTCTCTTATCATCCTTATATGGACAAATACCTTGTTGATCAAGAGCAGCATAAAGATTAATAATCTTTGATAATTGTGTTGTATATTGTATTGAATAATGGAAGATTACAAGAACTATAAATAGAGTACAAAGATACACATTAGTCCCTCTAATATACTATATGTATTTTATTGTCTAATATTCCCCCTCAAGCTAAGGCCGGGGAGCGAGCTGTAGCTTGGATCTAAGAAGAAGGAACCGTTGTGAGGATAGAGGCTTTGTGAATACATCTGCAATTTGATCATCTGTCTTGATAAACTGAACTGAGAGTTTTTTTTGAGCGACTTTTTCCCTGACAAAATGAAAATCAATCTCCACATGTTTTGTGCGAGCATGAAATACCGGATTAGCTGAAAGATAAGTGGCACCAAGATTATCACACCACAAAGTAGGAACAAATGTCATAGAAACGTGAAGTTCCTTTAGGAGTGCCTCAAGCCATGTTAACTCAGTAACCGTGTCTGCTAAAGCTTTGTATTCAGACTCTGTAGATGACCGAGAGACAGTACGTTGTTTACGAGCACACCACGAAATGAGATTAGATCCAAGATAGATGGCAAATCCCCCCGTGGATCGACGGTCATCGACAGAGCCAGCCCAATCTGCATCAGAGAAGGCTGTGAGAGACCGACTACACGCATCTGTGTACGCGTGGATAACAGGGGCTGATTTTTGCTGAATCAGCAAACCATAGTGAGAGGTTCCTTGAAGATACCGAAGAATTCGTTTTACCGCAGACCAGTGATTCTCCGTAGGGGAGTGCATAAACTGACAAACTTTGTTGACCGCAAAAGTAATGTCGGGTCTGGAGAGAGTGAGGTATTGTAGTGCCCCAACTGTTTGTCTAAATTTAACTGGATCATCAAACTGAGGACTATCACCAAGAGATAATTGAGAGTTGGTGGCCATAGGAGAGTCGACCGGTTTAGACTGAGAGAGGCCTGCTTTATGAATAATGTCAGAGATGTATTTTTTTTTGGGAGAGAACCAAATCACTACCTTTGGAAATAACCTCGATGCCCAAAAAATATGAAAGCCGACCCAAGTCTTGAATCGCAAAGGTAGTACTTAACCTTTGAATGATGTGGTCAATTAGACGGGGATTGTTGCCGGTCAAGATGATGTCATCCACATAAACAAGCATATATAGTAAATTACCATTGTGAGAGAAAATAAACAATGAGGGATCGGTTTTAGATCCTTGAAAACCAAGCTGTAACAAGACTCCTGAAAGGCGATTGAACCAGGCCCTTGGAGCCTGTTTGAGTCCGTATAAGGACTTATGAAGCAAACAAAGATGATCCGGCCTTTGTGGATCAACGAAACCCTGTGGTTGTCGTAAATAAACAGTTTCCTGAAGATCGCCGTGTAAGAAGGCGTTCTGCACATCTAGTTGGCGAAGGGGCCATTGCCTCGTAACAGCAAGTGACAGAACTACACGGACAGTAGTGGATTTTACCACCGGACTAAACGTCTCATGATAATCAATTCCAGGTTGCTGGTTGAAACCTTTGGCCACCAAACGAGCTTTGTAACGTTTTATATTTCCATTTTCATCACGTTTCAACCTATACACCCACTTACAATCAACAATATTAGCATTAGGAACAGGTGGTACTAAAGTCCATGTACCGTTTCTCAGTAAGGCTTTGAATTCCTCTGTCATGGCAGTACGCCAGTGAGGACTTTTGTTAGCAGTAGCAAAGGTGGAGGGTTCGGTGGAGGAAGAATCAGTGGAGGTGTGAAAAGCCGAAGCATTGTGTGGAATTTTCTGCTTAGGATTTTGTCGAAGATTGGAAGGTCGGGTACGTGGCTGACTTGCAGTTGTGGAGGAAGTTGTGGTTGGGTGGTTATTGGTAGTGGAGTGGGTAGATGGACGTCGGCTATAGGTGTATTGTAGAGGTGGATGGGTAATAGTGCTAGGGACGGTGTGGGTGGATGGTACATCAGGATCAGGTTGGGCCGTAGAGAGGGATGGAGAGGCGGTTTGGGGTGAGCCGGTTGTATCTTGGGCCGTGGATGTGGTGGTTGTTTCGGTTGGGCTAGTGGGAGGCGAAGAAGAGGAGGAAGCTGTTTGGATTGGGGCGGGCTCGGTTATGTCTTGGGTTGGGGATGGTGCGGTTGTTTCAGGTGGATTGGAATTAAGTGGGCTAGATGGTTGTGCATTTGGGGCAGGAGATGGGTAGGATGAGTAATAGGGATCAGGGGAGGGTGTAAGTTTTGTAGGCTTCGATGATTGGAGAAGAGGAAAGTGGGCTTCATTAAACCGTACGTGTCGGGCAACATAAATACGATTTGTGGTAGGATCAAGACATTGATAGCCGTGATGAGAGGGGCTATACCCTAAAAAGATACAGGGTAGAGAGCGGAAATCCATTTTGTGTGGATTGTATGGACGTAGGTGAGGGAAGCATTGGCACCCGAAGACACGTAAGAAGGAGAGTTCGGGTTTACGGTGAAGAAGACGTTCAAAAGGGGAGATGTTCGAGCAAGTGCGAGAGGGCATGCGGTTTATCAGGTATGTAGCAGTTTCAAAAGCAAAGTTCCAAAAACGCATTGGAACACCAGATTGTGCCAAAAGGGTGAGACCGGTTTCCACCACATGGCGGTGTCGTCTCTCAACAATGCCATTTTGTTCGCTTGTATGAGGACAAGAGAGACGATGTAGGATTCCAAGAGTTGTGAGAAAGGAGGATAAGTTTCGAAATTCTCCCCCCCAATCAGATTGAACAGACTTAAGTTGAGTTTTAAATTATCTTTCGGCCATTGTATGGAACTGTTTAAAGGTGCTAAAAACATCAGATTTATGTTTTATAGGAAAAATCCACATGTATCTAGTATAGTGATCAACACAAAGTAAAAAATAACGATGACCATAAAAGGAAGTAACAGGAGCGGGTCCCCAAACATCACAAAATACCAAATCCAAGACATGTGTACTTTCATAATTCGAAGAAGACAAATGCATTTTTGAAGATTTGCCCATAGAACATGAATTACAAAAAGGAAAAACAGTAGTCTTTGTAACAGGAAGACAATTTTTTGAAATCATAGACTGTAAAAGTTGAGGATGAGGATGTCCAAGTCTTTGATGCCAAGTTGTGGGAGAAGCTCGAACGGTGGAAAATGCAATGTTGGAAACACGATTAATCTTTGGTAGGCAGAAGGAGTAGTGACCATCGTTACTTGGACCCGTGAGGAGGATAGTTCTGGTAACCGAATCCTTCACACAAAAAAAGTTAGAGTGAAACTCAAAGAATACATTATTATCATGACAAAAACGTTGTACGGAAAGAAGATTTCGTTTGATTTGTGGTACATGAAGAATTTTGTTAATAGAAAGGGTTTTAGAAGGTGAATGAAATGTGGTAGAAGCAATGTGAAGAATAGGTAAACCTGTGCCATTACCAACAAGAAGTGTATCCTTACCATAATACGGCTCAGAGTTGTCAAAGCCACTGAGATCAGGCGCCACGTGACTGTTAGCACCAGTGTCCGGCAGCCAAGATGATGATGCTTGTGAGCGATAATCAGCAAAGTTAGCCTGTGGAGCCTGCTGTCTTGGTGGACGAATTGTTGATGGATCACGGTTAGGACACTGTGATGGAACGTGTCCAATGCCACACCTGTTGCAAGAACCATAGACGGTATTCTGATTAGATGCCCAAGCAAAACGATGATTATTACCTATAGCAGACCCCATGTTTCGGTTGTTATGATTGTAAGATTGGTTGTTGTAGTAGTTTCCACGACCACGTCGATTATAGGAGCCACGGTCACGGTTGGGTGCTCCACGAGTGGTATAGAAAGCCTGATTCTGCTGTGGTGCAGGCTGTACAGTAAACCCTAATCGTGTCATCAATTGCTGAAGAGACTGTACGGTTTCTGGTGGAAGAGTGGCAGTGGAAGAGTCACGACTGCTTGTGGCTGTGAAGGCTTGGACAGCTGGAACAGTGGGATCAGGATTTTTTTTTATCATGTATTCGTGATCAGCAAGCAAGCCATGAAGCTCCAAAAAAGCAACAGGAGGATGCCTTCCAATCAAGGTGGGCTTCAGAGAGTTGTATTCTTCCCTAAGACCTGCAATAACCAACGTAACAATATCTTTTTCTTTCATGGGCTCACCGATGTTTGCTAAAGCATTCGAGTACTCTTGTGCTCGTGTAAGATAGGCAGCAGACGTTTCTTCCGATGTCATCTCCATCTTGAGTAATTGGGTTTTGAGGGTGTATTCTCGTGAAGATGTATGTGGTGCATAAGCACGCTCTAAGGAAAGCCATAGTTCACGAGAAGTGTCACCCTGTACATGGTTAAATGAGGCTTCAGAAATCGTTGAAAGCAGTAGCATGCGGACATGAGCGTCATTAGAGATCCAAGATGAATAATCAGGATTTGGCTGAAGAACCGGCGGCGCTGGTTCTTTGGTCGTAGGACCGGCGGCTGGGATTGTTTTAGATGGACAGGCAATGGATCCATCGATAAGAAAAGGTTGGATCATTGTTTTCCAATGTCCATAATTGGTAGGACTTAGGGTAAATCCAAACTTGTGAGAATTGTGATTAGTTTTCTCCACTGTGGTGAATGATACGATGGCCATTGTTGACCAGTTTGTGGTTATGCTGTGATCGGAAAAAAAAAATTGTTGCTGGAAAGAAGAAAGAAGGGCTGTCGGCAGAATTTTTAGGGTTTAGGTAGTCCAAGAGCTTATGGCTCTGATACCATAATAATCTTTGATAATTGTGTTGTATATTGTATTGAATAGTGGAAGATTACAAGAACTATAAATAGAGTACAAAGATACACATTAGTCCCTCTAATATACTATATGTATTTTATTGTCTAATAAAGATGATCAACGAAGGTCTTACGGGTGTCTTCACCACTGAAGCTCAAAAACACATCATACTGGTAGTTCTTGTTGTGATGGCAGGAAGTTGAAGAAGTCATTGAAGGTATACTTGATAGATCCTAAAAATCAAATCTTTTTTGAACAACTCTTCACCAGATTAAATGAATTTTCACCTAATGAGGCAAGAATATGATAAAGAAGAGGTAATAAACGTCAATGTCGGCATGATGTATTTTCACAAACTTCTAATTTATAGGAATAAATCTATACTATATAATAAATAAAGGTTTTTCACGCCACGTGTCGCCTCCATATTCATTCTCATCAACTTTTTCCCGCCTATCTCTCTTATTAAATACACCCCTATTTTTTAATAATAATATATTTTAAAGAAAATACTATTTTTTATATTAATAAATCTCCTGACATATTTTGACAAGTGTATGTGTTAATAGATTATATTGTATTCCACGGGTTTATTCAACCCGAGTAAAACACGAGTTTTTAAAAAATAAATTTTTTATTACTTAATATATAATATTATATTTATTCAATCCCGTTTAATACACGGGATTTTAACCTAGTTAGTAATATATAATATAATACTATTAAACACCAAGTGTTATAAATAGCTAAATATTGAATTCTATGGCAGAAGGAGAATCCTTGAATTGGTTTATTTCATAATAATAATTACAAACAATAATGGAGATTAAATAAACCTACCAATCATCTAAACATGGGAATGAGATAATTGACGAGCAAGGAAATACGGACTAAAATAAAAGATTCTCTAATACTCGCACTCAAGATGAAGCATGTAAATCTGTAATGCCCATCTTGATAAGTAATGAATGAAGCTGTTGAGTCCCAATGCCTTTAGTGAGTAAATCCGTCAACTGTAGTTAGCTATCGATGGGCATAGGAACGATTTCTTTTGAATCCACACGCTCACGAACAAAAAAAACAATCCACCTCTGATTCGCTCTTATTTTTATGTGTGGCAAAGGCTTCTCCAACTAATCCACTTTGTTTCGGACTTCAGATGGATCCATATCGTAGAAAACCGGGAAACCAGTGTGCCTGTCCCTCTCATGACACTCCATAATCTTGAGAAGCTCGTTTAAGCACCATGATGAAGATGCATAGCTTTTGGAGAAAACAATGATGTAGTTTCTGGAGTCTTCAATGGATTGTAGGAGCTCATCATTGATCGGTTTTCCTTTCTCAAGTCTCTCGTCATCCTTGAACGTGCAAATACCTTGTTGATCGCGAGCAGCATAAAGATGATCAACGAAGGTCTTACGGGTGTCTTCACCACTAAAGCTCAGAAACATATCATACTGGTAGTTCTTGTTGTGATCGTTAGAAGTAGAAGAAGCCATTGAAGGTATGCTTATGCTTAATTGATTGATCCTGAAAAATCAAATCTTTTTTGAAGAAATTTTCACCAGATGGTTTCAAAAATAGTAGCAATGAAATGGATCTTGAAATTGAAAAATGTATATTATGATAAGGGCAAGATGTGAAGCACACATCACGGTTGAAATGGAGCCATGAAAAGTCAATATAATGTCGACATAATGCATGACTTTATGGAAATAAATTATCATAAATGTATCATGGTGCAAGATGTATCATAAATACAAATAATTTATCTGGTGCTTATGCTTGATACTTGATAGTCCTCAACTGGAACCTCAGAGCTCTTACTGAAAATAATAAATTATACTTCTAAATATTTTTTTTTTAGTATTTTAAATAAGATTATCCAAGTAATGAAACTAAATGATAGTAAAGTTTCCTTGAAAGCAATAAGGTCTCGCAATCTAATTTATGGGTATTAATGGTGGGTATCGCGCGTTAAGGGCATTTTGGGTAGGTCAATTGTATTTCATATATCATGTTTGTTTACCATTGAGAATAAAAAAAATAATATATTGGTTAGACCAATGTTTTTAAACAAAAAACTGGGCGGTTCGGGCGATTAACCGGTCGAACCGTGAACTGAGGGTCGAACCGGGTCTCTAATTTACTTTTTTAAAATTTTTGAGTTTTTTATTCAGGCTTGAATTTAAGATTTTATTCATCTTTCATCTTTTTTTCAGGTTCAAAGCTACACAAGTGTCTTCTCTACCAACATGCTCAAAAGTTGAGGAAACCAGATCCGGCATATCAAGCACAAAATAAAGGATTGATCATATAACGAGGTTCATTCCATGTTTGGTTGATGGTGTGAGCAAATGATCTTTAAGCACATTTAAGAAAAGAAGATGGCTTAGATGGATGATTATGAATTTGCATATATTGCCATAACACAATGTAAAAGACTCAAACATTGTATTTTATACGAGGTGTTTGCGTAAAATCAGGGGCGGATCTATGAAGAGGCGAGGGGTACCCCTCAACTTTCGACGCGTAGTGGGGATTTTTGACGCGCAGCGGAATTTTTTTTTTACCGTTTTATGTATCCGGATACCCCTGGATTTTTTTCCTAGATCCGCCACTGCGTAAAATCAAACCTAAAATTCAATGCTCGAGTCTTTGACTTATGTTACGACAATATATGCAACTTCAGAAACATTTATCATAGCCGTATTCTTTTGCTAAAATGTGTTTGAAGATGTGTTGCTAAAGACCACTAAACCAGAATGTGGATCTGGTTTTTTTTTCATAGAATGGATTCATACTGCTATGCGGTTGTACATAATCTACCATGTTACTCGCTCAACTTATAAGTTTTGAGACGCCATGAACTCAACTCACGATCACGAATGGTCATTTTATGCCACAACGAGGGGCACGTGGTCAAGAAAAGACTTACTTGGGTAACAGATGTTGAATTGTGTACATCATCGATTTACGGTGAGGATTGGAAGATCTCAAGGGGCGGTGGTGGAGATCACAGAAACAGTAGGATGCTTGTTCTAGTTTTTCGGATTATTTATATTTTGTTTATGTTTTTGAATTTCAAATAAGTCTAGAGTAGTATCCACGTAGAATTGTGTTTTGGGTGTTATATAAACCCTGCGTAGTCTTTATTTCTTGCAACTTTTGTAATTCGTGTGTCGTTTTAATAAAGAAAAGAGTCGCTCGTTGTATTTGAGCAAGACTGATTGTCGTGTGTTTGGCTTATAGGATCAGATTCACTTGTTAATTCGTGTAACAAGTGGTATCAGAGCCTAACCCGTTGAAGATGGCAGATTTCCAGGTTGTCGGACGCGTGAAGAAGTTGAACAACACGAACTACAATACATGGTCGACGTGTATGAGTTCATACCTACAAGGGCATGACCTTTGGGGCGTTGTTAATGGTGAAAACACTCAACAACCGAGGATTGATACCAACGGGGTAATACACAAGTGAAAAGTCAAAGTCGGTAAGGCCATGTTCTTTCTAAAAACTACAATCGAAGAAGAGTTGTTAGAATACATTCGGGACCTTGAAACACTAAAACAGGCTTAGGATGGTGTAACACCTGCACAAAAATGTCCAAGAAATGTCAAGGTTAGAAACCTATAAGGACTTGTGTATTTAAAATACCAGATGTTACATATGTTATCAACCTTCTGATGGAGTTGATGTGATATCCGGTATTTTTCCGACCCATCTTTTCGTAAAACCCTTGCACGTATTACTAAAGTTTTAAAATTCAATTTCATGATAAAACTATTTCCTTAAATCAATAAATATTAATTTTGAATTAATACATATATAAGGAAAGGCAAATTTCATACTTAAGATATATATATTGGTATATATATATATATATAGATAAAAAAAATATATATATAAAAGGTATATATATAACCCTTGAAAACTTCACGGGTTTGTAAATTTCATAACTAAAAGAAACTTATAAACCATACTAGAAATTGTATTATGACACTTTTAAATAATAAAACTTATTAAACATATTTTATTTTTTTACAAAAATGAAACCATATTATTTGAAATTTTATGAAAAATAAAACACATTGTGTTTCATAAAACCCAAGGACCAAAACTGGCCATTTTGAAACTCATTTGTAACTTGGATTCATGTTTCAACATTCAATGATAAAACTTCTAAACTTCAAGGGCCTGATGTGTCATTTTCCTAAACTCATGAACCAGGAAACAGATCCTAAGATCGAATCCCACTGGAACCGTTTTTGAGCTCGAAAAATCAAAAACGCGTGTTCCGGCCAAATTCAATGCATCTCGAGTCTCGACACGAGCATGCGACCGAACCCCTATGCAGTTCAATACCCAAAGTCGATTTTAACAACCCGCGCTATTCAAAATTTGAATCCCGTCGCGCAACCGTAATCTCCCCAACCAACTCGACGATTAATGAAGAAATCGGCTATAAATACGAGTGAAACACTCTAGGAACATCACACTTACACTCACTGGAACTCCAATTCTTGCGATCTATACCTGTGATTACTCAAACAAATCGGGAACAGTCGACTGCAAATCCATAGCCGGTTCTCTTTCAATTCGACATCTTTTCAGGTAATCCGAAAAGCCAATCTACTCGTTTTTACTCTAAGATCATTAGCCCCTTATCAATTTGTATGATCAGGGGGTTAATCGAGTCGTATTCGGATGATCTTGATTCTAGGGTTTATACGAAATTAGGGATGATTTGGGAATGAGTTTATGAATTTCTTTTTCTGTATAAAACAACAGCGAGGCCCGTAGCCGGGTGGTTAAAGGCGTGTGTGAGTGACTCGGGTGGCCCAGGTTCGATCCGGCCAGCCCGAGTTTTTGCCCATTTCATTTTTTTGCCTTTTAAACAGGTTATTAATCTTTTAATTATTTTTATAAATTCTGTAAAGTTTTTATAAACATAAAAACGAATTTTATTTACACTTTTTGTATTCTGGGATATTTTAATTAATTAAATTTAGTTAAACTTGTAATAAAATTTTTTTTAAAAATAGTTTTTAAACACTTGAAAACTATAAAAATACTTATAAACTTTATAAAACTTACACTATATCAGAAACGAATTGGAATTTAATTTGTTATACTTTTTTTCGAAAATAAACAGATTTATTTAAAAACTTTAAATTAATCATTTAATTTTTTTATTAAAACAGAAAATTTATGTAAACATTTATAAAATCAGAAAAGTTTATACATTTATTTAAAAATCAGAAACTTATAAATTTATAAATTTATACACTTTATAAAATTTATATAAACATAAATCTATTTGTTTATATAAAAGGAGAGAAATAATTATTCTTTATTTATTTCCCAAATAATTATAAAGTTATAAACTTTATAAAAACTAAATGAAAACTTTAAACATTTATGAACTTGTAAAACTTTATTTAAACACTTATAAACTTATAAATTAATAGAAACTCTATTTAAAACCTATTAAACTTATGGTTTTCTTTTAGACTTTAAAAATATTTATAAACTTATAATTAAGATATAACCATATTCTATTTAATATCTTATAAACTTATAAGTGTTATTACTCATTTAAACGTATTTATATTACGAATTAATTTGTATTATAAATACTTAATACTTAGAAACTTAATCAAATCTCAAATGATTTATGTTATTCTTGTAAATGATTTATTTCTAAATACTTAGAAAACTATTTTGATTATTTTTACCTAGCGTGTAAAATTGATAATTGTGAAACTTTTAAATAATTATTTTAATTAATAATTATTCTAATCTATAAATCTATTAAACTTTGACATTCAAGTCTTGTATCATTCCTTCGAAACCTTTATTATAAACTTGATTTAAACTTCATAAACACAAACCATTTCCGTCTCCAATTGGAACCCTAGTCGAATATTGAAATCCTAGATCTTTTGTCTTAGACTTTTACTTAAATCTTTAGACTTGCATACTTAGGCTTATTGTGAGGATATTCTCCCTCTCCAATTCTTGCAAACTCTTGTCGGATACTCTTCATCCAAATCCAAGTGAGTATACTTAGCCCCTTTTTCCTTTCTATGCTTTTGGGGTGAAACATGTTCAAAATTCTTAAACTTATACAATTCTTGTACAACTATGACTACGTGTTTATTCTTATGTTAAACTTGAGACTTGTATGCTTAGATTAAACTTAAAACTAGCACATTCATTAACTTTGATCAATCCTATGGTAACAATGATAGATCTATTGCATTTGACCAATCCACCTTGATTGATTGACCCCTTCAGGGGGAGCCCTTGGTGATTGTTACTTAATTAAACTTGAGACTTGATACTTATAAGGGTAACCTGCGGGTTATGCCGAAACTTGGTTGGAAGGTTGAAGTGCACAATGTTTAAGATACTTGTTCTCATACTTACATTATAGAATACATATATCATAGTGAATTGTAATTCTTTCCAAATACTTGTTAAACTGTGTCAAAACCTTTGTATCTCACCAACTATTTTGTAGTTGACAGATTCTTTCACATGTTTCAGATTCTACAACATGAGACTTTATCGTGATCACATAGGATGCTTGGACCTAGAATGCTTAATCAATTAGACTTGTATTCCTGCTAGGTATTTGATTTATTCTTTGTGTTGAACCTTTGAATCTATTTATTAATGAAATATTGAAACTTTAATAGTCAACCTTGTGCTATTGAACAACCGCGTCCGCCCCGACGTATAATCCGCTGTCGGTTGGGGTGTGACAGATTGGTATCAGAGCCTTGGTTATAGGGAATTAGGTTATTAGCCACATGACTTAGACTATAACTTAGGAGACCCAAACATGAGTTATCTCATGTCCTTACTAGGAATTCTCTCCTCATTCCATTCTTAAGTCTTATACGTGAACGCTTGGAGATTCTACGTTTCTACCTACCTACGTGCTACAAGAGTCTACTACATCGAGGACAGGTTCTTAGGCTTTAAGTCTAACCCACCACTAAACTCTCGTCAAGAATATTTAAGTTCTAGATAATGTGTGAAGAACTTGTGCGGACCGGAAGGGTGGATACCTGTATTCGGGAAATTCTGTCAAGGAAAGCATTTCGTACAAATCCAAATCAACCGTTGGACCCGTATGCTTTCTTGGAAATTCTTGGGATGAGTATCCACTTATAGGAATACACGACTTCTCTAAACATTAGTGAGCTTAGATCTCTCTTGATATGTCAAAGTACTCGTTTAGTGATATGCACTAAATGAGTACCATCTCAAATACTTTACGCTTCATAAATTCATGATTCAAAAACTTTCCTCTATAACCTTTATTCTATGATTCTTAAGTCCCGTCTTGTCACATGACAGCATGCTTACTCGTCATGACCTAAAGGAGTTACCTTCAAGAAGAAATTCTTACGAGACTATACTTAAAGATTATATACATAAACTTATATTTATGCAGATACTACCCAATAAGCTTCATGATCGTTGTAATACAACCCTTAAAACTATGTATTACCCTACAAATTCTTCTATAAAACTTCACTATTTTATAAATATGACACCTAAGGGGTAACCCTTGTATTTTTACCTTACCTCCTTAGCACTTAACCAAGTTTCATTTGATAATTAACTCAAAACTTTTGTTACACTTTTATACATCTCAAAGTTTCCTACGTCCTTAAGCTTCACGATCCTTGTAATACCAACACGTTTAAAACTATGTATTACTCTACAAGTCATTTTACAAACTTCATTATTTTATAAACTTGGTACATAAGGGGAAACCATTGTGTCTCATTTCATTTTTCGTCACTCAAGCAAACTTCATTTTATGACTAACTCAAAACTTTGTTACACTTTTATATATCTCAAAACCTTCATACGTCCTTAAAACTTACATATCACCGTTTCTTGTAAACAAAACTTAACGTCTTTTAAACCTAAAGTACATTAACAAAGGGATTAGTAACCTGATCGTTTTCACGCAAGAGAAGAAGCCTACTATAGAATAAACAAGCTCCACGTTTAAGACTCTAAACCCATAATGAACCTCGACAGAGTACCATAAACCCAAACATCGGTGACAACAACTGAGAGAAGTTGTAGGCCCATGAGAATGTTCTGGCTAGGGAAATAGGGTACTTAAGTGAGTCCTTGCGACCACCCCTTCTTCCGGGAATTCTCCTCGTTAGCCCATCAACTTCAAATCAAAACTATTTTTGAAAGTAATACTGTGATAACTCAGTATTATGAATAAAACCTTTTGAACATATTAAATCAACTTACTTACTTTAATTTTCTGTTTAAATTGTCTTATGTAAGGGCTAAAAGTCCCAAATTTTGAAACATTTAACGAAAGTATTTTGAAATTTGTCTTGTTATCACTTACTAGCTTGACTTTCTGTCTAGCACTACAAACTTAACACTTCTACCCAAACACTTCCGTCAAGAGTAGCTCACGTTAGTACTTGAGATAATTAACAAAGTTGCATCAAACTATAAAAAAAAATCCTAAGTGACACATGTAACTAGAGAATAAATCTTGAACAAACCTTCTAATTCGTAAACACTCTTTTAAAAACAACACGAATTACGAACCATTGCCATAATCAGCTATGATCCCTACCCCTTATATAGACTTAACGCTTCTAAACTTGACCAACATTTCGTTTGACAATCATACATACCTTTTCATAAGTCTTACTTATACTATTTATCAATGTCTAACTCGTCATTTTCGAACATCCTAATTACACTCTATATAAAAGAAAACTATACCTGCTATTATGAAACGAGATAAAGTCATTTATAAACACACTATCATAAACCTTATCGAAACTTTTCCCGTTACCCTATGCTTGGAGACTTTCCTCATTCAACTCTTGTCACGTAAAAGACTTACTATAAATCACAACGGGGACTAAAAGCTTAAATACACGTTGCTAAAACATTAAACTTCGTATACACAACTATAAGGTCAGAGACTTTTGAGTCATGTAAAACTTGTACAAATACTTAATCCCGTATTCTTAAAACTAAACATGATCAATAAAGAATCATGTAAAGCTTAATACTGAAACTTGAAACTCAACTGACTTATCCTATTTTCAAACTTATACTTGGATTCTTAGTCTTGAAAACTTTGTGTGTCCATCTTAACCAAACCCTATAAGACTTGATAAACGTACATTCCATATATACGAGAAAACTTCACTCTTGATACTAGACACTAGCAGGAAGGAGGACATTACTCTCTTTAGCAGAGTACATCCCCTGACTCCTATCTAAACCAAATATCGGGATCCACTAATCTTCTGGACAACTCGAATCTTCTGTGAGAAAGCGTATAACGGTTAATCCTGTCCCAAACGCTGTCCCATACCTCTCTTAAACACTAGAGTATTTAGATAACTGCTTTATACTCAAAACGTAATCGTATACTTCTATACACTGAAGCTAAACTAAGAGACTTTAAGCTATTCTATGTTTGACGTATTCTTGTTCAAACACAATTTAAACTATTCTATGTTTGACGTATTCTTGTTCAAACACAATTTAAACTATTCTATGTTTGACGTATTCTTGTTCAAACACAATTTAATCTATTCTATGTTTGACATATTCTTGATCAAACACAATTTAAACTATTCTATGTTTGACGTATTCTTGTTCAAACATAATTTAAACTACTCCATGTTTGACGTATTCTTATTCAAACATGATGAACGTATGAGACTTTAAACTACTCCATGTTTGACGTATTCTTGTTCAAACATGATGAACGTACGAGACTTTAAGCTACTCCATGTTTGACGTATGCTTGTTCAAACCCGATGGACGTATAAGACTTTAAGCTACTCCAAGTTTGACGTATGCTTGTTCAAACCCGATGGACGTATAAGACTTTAAGCTACTCCATGTTTGACGTATGCTTGTTCAAACACGATGGACGTATAAGGCTTTAAACTATTCCATGTTTGACGTATGCTTATTCAAACATGATGAACGTATAAGACTTTTAAACTACTCAAGGTTTGATGTATTCTTGATCAAACCCGAGGAAAGTGTAAAGACTTTAAACTACTCAATGATTGAAGTATTCTTAATCAATCACGAGGAAACTTTGAAACTCTAAATCTTGTCACATTTTTTTCTTTACTCATTGAATGGCGCTTCTCTCCGAGGGACTCGTTAATCAATGATCACTCTTATGTGGGAACTCTAGTCGTATTCTTGTACTCCTTCTTGATCCACACACAAACGGAAGGACCAATGCGGACTATGCGACGATTTGAATGCTTGCGGGTGCCCACGTAAGTACGAAAATCAGCGTATGGAAAGACATAGTAAACCCCGTCGTGTGCTACGATCTAACACTTATCGTAAAAGGGAGCCACGGAACTTAGGTACCGTAGCAATCCTTAGACATATTAGTCTACAAACTCAAATTCTTGAACTATCATCGAATCCATCCTGAGTGATACATCTCACTTTAAATCTTGGATAGAAATTCAACAGTCATCCTCTCCAATGCTTTTGAAAACGAATCTTCATCTATCTGAATAAAACTATATGTTTCTTAGAGAAACTCTTGATAACCATATGCATTGAAAACTTAGAAACTCGAGCGTAATCTTATCCCTATCCTTACAACTCATTTAAAAATCTAAACGTAACCCAGAGTTTACTTGGGAACGTAGAGCATCTTTCTCATTATCCTTGTGCTTATCATTGACTTAAATCCTGAACTAAACCCTTCTACTCTAATTTCGGGACGAAATTCCCTAAAGTAGGGGAGACTGTGATATCCGGTATTTTTCCAACCTATCTTTTCCTAAAACCCTTGCACGTATTACTAAAGTTTTAAAATTCAATTTCATGATAAAACTATTTTCTTAAATCAATAAATATTAATTTTGAATTAATACATATATAAGGAAAGGCAAATTTCATACTTAAGATATATATATTGGTATATATATATATAGATAAAAAATATATATATATATAAAAGGTATATATATAACCCTTGAAAACTTCACGGGTTTGTAAATTTCATAACTAAAAGAAACTTATAAACCATACTAGAAATTGTATTATGAAACTTTTAAATAATAAAACTTATTAAACTTATTTTATTTTTTTTACAAAAATGAAACCATATTATTTGAAATTTTATGAAAAATACAACACATTGTGTTTCATAAAACCCAAGGACCAAAACTGGTCATTTTGAAACTCATTTGTAACTTGGATTCATGTTTCAACATTCAATGATAAAACTTCTAAACTTCAAGGGCCTGATGTGTCATTTTCCTAAACTCCTGAAACCAGGAAACAGATCCTAAGATCGAATCCCACTGGAACCGTTTTTGAGCTCGAAAAATCGAAAACGCGTGTTCCGGCCGAATTCAATGCATCTCGAGTCTCGACACGAGCATGCGACCGAACCCCTATGCAGTTCAACACCCAATGTCGATTTTAACAACCCGCGCTATTCAAAATTCGAATCCCGTCGCGCAACCGTAATCTCCCCAACCAACTCGACGATTAATGAAGAAATCGGCTATAAATACGAGTGAAACACTCTAGGAACATCACACTTAAACTCACTGGAACTCCAATTCTTGCGATCTATACCTGTGATTACTTAAACAAATCGGGAACAGTCGACTGCAAATACATAGCCGGTTCTCTTTCAATTCGACATCTTTTCAGGTAATCCGAAAAGCCAATCTACTCGTTTTTACTCTGAGATCATTAGCCCCTTATCAATTTGTATGATCAGGGGGTTAATCGAGTCGTATTCGGAGGATCTTGATTCTAGGGTTTATACGAAATTAGGGGTGATTTGGGAATGAGTTTATGAATTTCTTTTTCTGTATAAAACAACAGCGAGGCCCGTAGCCGGGTGGTTAAAGGCGTGTGTGTGTGACTCGGGTGGCCCGGGTTCGATCCGGCCAGCCCGAGTTTTTGCCCATTTCATTTTTTTTTGCCTTTTAAACAGGTTATTAATCTTTTAATTATTTTTATAAATTCTGTAAAGTTTTTATAAACATAAAAACGAATTTTATTTACACTTTTTGTATTCTGGGATATTTTAATTAATTAAATTTAGTTAAACTTGTAATAATAAATTCTTTAAAAATAGTTTTTAAACACTTGAAAACTATAAAAATACTTATAAACTTTATAAAACTTACACTATATCAGAAACGAATTGGAATTTAATTTGTTATACTTTTTTTCGAAAATAAACAGATTTATTTAAAAACTTTAAATTAATCATTTAATTTTTTTATTAAAACAGAAAATTTATATAAACATTTATAAAATCGGAAAAGTTTATAGATTTATTTAAAAATCAGAAACTTATAAATTTATAAATTTATACACTTTATAAAATTTATATAAACATAAATCTATTTGTTTATATAAAAGGAGAGAAATAATTATTCTTTATTTATTTCCCAGATAATTATAAAGTTATAAACTTTATAAAAACTAAATGAAAACTTTAAACATTTATGAACTTGTAAAACTTTATTTAAACACTTATAAACTTATAAATTAATAGAAACTCTATTTAAAACCTATTAAACTTATGGTTTTCTTTTAGACTTTAAAAATATTTATAAACTTATAATTAAGATATAACCATATTCTATTTAATATCTTATAAACTTATAAGTGTTATTACTCATTTAAATGTATTTATATTACGAATTAATTTGTATTATAAATACTTAATACTTAGAAACTTAATCAAATCTCAAATGATTTATGTTATTCTTGTAAATGATTTATTTCTAAATACTTAGAAAACTATTTTGATTATTTTTACCTAGCGTGTAAAATTGATAATTGTGAAACTTTTAAATAATTATTTTAATTAATAATTATTCTAATCTATAAATCTATTAAACTTTGACATTCAAGTCTTGTATCATTCCTTCGAAACCTTTATTATAAACTTGATTTAAACTTCATAAACACAAACCATTTCCGTCTCCCATTGGAACCCTAGTCGAATCTTGAAATCCTAGATCTTTTGTCTTAGACTTTTACTTAAATGTTTAGACTTGCATACTTAGGCTTATTGTGAGGATATTCTCCCTCTCCAATTCTTGCAAACTCTTGTCGGGTACTCTTCATCCAAATCCAAGTGAGTATACTTAGCCCCTTTTTCCTTTCTATGCTTTTGGGGTGAAACATGTTCAAAATTCTTAAACTTATACAATTCTTGTACAACTATGACTACGTGTTTATTCTTATGTTAAACTTGAGACTTGTATGCTTAGATTAAACTTAAAACTAGCACATTCATTAACTTTGATCAATCCTATGGTAACAATGATAGATCTATTGCATTTGACCAATCCACCTTGATTGATTGACCCCTTCGGGGGGAGCCCTTGGTGATTGTTACTGAATTAAACTTGAGACTTGAGACTTATAAGGGTAACCTGCGGGTTATGCCGAAACTTGGTTGGAAGGTTGAAGTGCACAATGTTTAAGATACTTGTTCTCATACTTACATTATAGAATACATATATCATAGTGAATTGTAATTCTTTCCAAATACTTGTTAAACTGTGTCAAAACTTTTGTATCTCACCAACTATTTTGTAGTTGACAGATTCTTTCACATGTTTCAGGTTCTACAACATGAGACTTTATCGTGATCACATAGGATGCTTGGACCTAGAATGCTTAATCAATTAGACTTGTATTCCTGCTAGGTATTTGATTTATTCTTTGTATTGAACCTTTGAATCTATTTATTAATGAAATATTGAAACTTTAATAGTCAACCTTGTGCTATTGAACAACCGCGTCCGCC
The DNA here is from genome assembly GCA_023525975.1 of Smallanthus sonchifolius. Classification (NCBI taxonomy): domain Eukaryota; kingdom Viridiplantae; phylum Streptophyta; class Magnoliopsida; order Asterales; family Asteraceae; genus Smallanthus; species Smallanthus sonchifolius. The sequence goes on from JAKNSE010000510.1 coordinate 22,238, forward strand.
CCGACGTATAATCCGCCGTCGGTTGGGGTGTGACAGTTGACCAGGTTATAAACGAAGTTGATACCCCTAAAGATGTCCGCTGCTATAAAAAAAATGTCTCATTAGTTATATATGTAATAATCATTTGTTCATGTCTCTTTCTCTGTATTTTCACTATTTTCAGATATTTTTATGTAACTCATATGTAATAATCATTTGTTCAGTTATTCCGATGCAATAATCATTCGATTCGCTACATATGTAATAATCATTTGTTCAGCTATGGATTTTTTTCATGGTTATAGAACGCCTTGTATCAATCATATGCAATAATGGCTATGAATCGCTGCATTAATCATTCGATTAGCTTCATATGTAATAATCATTTTATGTAGAAACCATTAACAATTACATATGTAACATGCATAGTTACATATGTAACAAATTGTCGTATCTGTTTGGACATATTGCAAAAAGAAAAAAAGGGAATTCTCGGGTTTTTTATGTGAAAATCTCAATTTTTTAAATCTCGTTTAAAATAAATCTCATTTTTTTAAACTAGATTTCTTATAAATGAAAATTTGTACTTTTTTTTATCAAAAATCTCATTAAAAACCATGTTTAAAAAAAATTTTGTTTAAAATAAAATCCGTTTTTTTTTCAAAAAATAGTGATTTTGATTTTAAAAAATGGAGAGAGAAACCCAATTTTCAAGAAAAGTACTTTCTTCTTTCATATTTCCAAAGAATTATCACAACCACACACTCATCCTCAACCAATTACCAACTTACCATTTTTGTACCTTTTATCAAATTAAGTACCATTTTTTAATAACATTAAAACACTGAAATTATCACAACCATTGATCAACAAAGATCAATGGCTCAAGATGGGTTTCTAAGGGTTTTACAACTCAATAGAGTTTTTAATATATCCCTCTCCTATATATTTATGTACTAGGTTAGAGACCCGTGTATTACACGGGCTTAATAATCAAAAAGATATAAATAAAAAATCTTTAACTACTTATCACTAAAATTATGTTTTATTACATATAGTAATGATATCTGAAAAGTTACAATTATAAATCATAAATCTCCAAATAATATAAGTATGTTAGAAACTCGTGTATTGCACGATTTGAATAAATAAAATATTAATTAGTTAGTAATGAAGATTTAGAAACTGTATAACGATATCTTAATTGAGAAAAATATAAACGGGAAAATTAATAGCTTACCATTAATAGATTGAGAAAATTAAAACGATAGGTATATTAACATGCCAAATTGGGTTGACCTACCAACACATTTTGTCCTATTTTATGCAAAAGGAATTTGCTATCCATGTAACACACAAGTTATAGTCTAGTTTGACGATATATTTCATCATGGAAAAACATATAATAAGATATCAAGAACATTCAATCTTAGGTTCATTTTGAACGCATTAAAGAGGTCTTTTAATTATTATTATTTAAAAAATACATTACATTTGATAACTAAAATATAAAAACATTATGACTAAGAATATAATTAACAAATGCTTAAGCAAACCATAAAGATCTCATGTCTAAAGTACACACCTATTACATCAATCTAGTAACTAAGACTCGGTGCTTGTGTATTAACCACCGAATCTCATATCAATTATTTAGATGGCCTTTGTGCTAAATATATACCCTAAAGGTTGTTTTTTGAAAAACACTACCTAAATTATTTTGCAACTCGGTCATAATCAACTCCATGTGTTTCTTAGAGTCACGAATTAGTTGACCCTTCCCCTTTTCTCCCAAAATCACATATTTGCATTCAGTGTCTGGACCTGCATAAACATAAGAAAACGAAAAAGGTTTAATCTGAGTGTTTGCCATCTGATGATACTACGAGTTAAGGCGACTGAAAATTCTCTTATGTATTCATACCAGAGTTGATCTTGTGAAGAGCCATAAGTAAAATTGATACCACCACAAAGACCCTTGTCTGAAGAAATAGTGACAATGAAATTCTTCTTCAAATTCACACCTAGTATAAGTGTAAACTGTAAATCAACAAAATATGAGAAATTTCACAAAACGTATATATTCTCGGAACGAAGCTTCAAAACACAAAGCATAAAAATATGTTCAATTATAAACAGATTGTACCCAATGCATCAAAATATGTAAGAATTTGAACAAAGGAAACAAAAATTAACCAAAAATTGAATCATGAAAATTACCTACAATCTCATATAGTTCATATACATAAGCCCTAATTAACACAAAAATTGATCATAAAAGCGAACTAAAAAGTTGAAGTGTAGGTAGATTCTCTAACCTCAATTTCAAGCATCTCATCTGCAACCGTAGAAACCAAGAAAAAATTTCAAGATTAATGTCTGCCTTGAAGAATCTAAGAGAATTTGTAGGCTATAAAACATGTGTAAGTAAACAGAAGCTCAAAAAAAAAAAACAGCAGTGCAAGATGAACCTCACCAAAGAAACATGCAGAAATGTATTAAATCCAACAACTATAGAGGGGAGGTTCTCTGCTTGCAAATCAGTTAATAGCAATTCACAGTTCAATTGGCGAACAAAATGTATACATAACATCATTATACATACAAACAATAGTTCCACTTATTCACAGTTGATGACATAAGCAATAAAGATAACCCTCAAATCTAACATATATAAAAATCCCATCGTTTTTATAGCCAAATGAAAATACAATACAAATTATATCCACTAAATCATTCAGTTAAAAAACTACTCCAATCCAAATGTGGAATTGCAACATAACGACATCCAAATTCAGATTGAAACTCATATAATACTTAATCCAATTGTGGTACAACAACCAGAATTTAAAGATATAACTGACCAGTTCAGAGGCAATTGGTAGTCTAGAATTTGACTTGTAATACATAGAGATGAGTCGCTGTTTTGACTGCAAAACAGACCCGCACCACAGCAAAACTGCACTTAGTTTCAGCACAAAATCAAGGACTACTATTTGAATCTATAAAAGCTCATTAAACTATATATTTATTAATCAAACTTTATTAACTAAGTGCATTGAATATGGTTTGCCCAGAAACAAAAAAAAAGTATCCTTGTAATCTATGACCATTTAGAAAGAATTTGAAGTGCTCACATGTCTAATAACGGATCAAAGCATGTATCAAGGATAGTAAGGACCAGGAGTAGTAAAGGATGTTAGTCATGGTAAGGAAGGAAGATGTTTGAAGCCACAATACCTAAAATCTAAATCCTTGATAATTATTGCTATCAAGTTTAAATTTTCAAACTAACACACATATGAAGGAGACCCATGAAATTTAAATATCTCAATTCGATATTAGTATTCGATTTTTCAAACAATCCCTGATTATTATAATATTGAAAATGTAACGGTTAGTGTTCTTCATATTATTAAGCGGTTTTCTCCTTGAAATACCCAAGACCGTCTAAACCCTTTCACAAATCATACCATATGGCACAGCAAGTAAAATATCTCAAACCTGATGAATTTATATAACGCTGAGAAGTTGAACGCGGAGGCAACCGATTTTAAGAAGGGCCGCAGATTGAACAACCAATTTTAAGAAGCCCGATGATGAATCGCCAAAGAGAGAAAATCACGAAACCAATCCGAACAGCAGCAGATGTTGGCGGCTGCAGCAGCGGATGAAGCTGATTTGGTGGTGGTGGTGTGGTACGATATTGGCAACTCATCGGGGGGGAATTTTTTTAGGGTTTGAGAAAAGGGGGAGACGGGTAGATTGAGATGCAAATCGTCAAGGAAACATCCAATAACAGCCATATATTTTCAATTTCTACCGAATTTTCCTTGATTTTTTGGTTTTCTTGATATGGAGATGGTGGGGGAAGGAAAGTGTTTTCATAATTGATACCATCATGATGATTCTTGACCTGATTTCACGCTATTTCCATATCACTTTTGAAACTGAATAAGGATCTTTAATTGCAGCAGATCATTTTGGTGAAAGTTAGCTTGGAAAGTTCTTGACCTAACCCCTAATAGTTTCCCCAAAATGACGGGACAGTTGTACAAAATATTGGTTTTGTTTTTCGGAAAATAAAAGATACGAAAATATGATGTTCAGATTTGGCGGGAAAATTAGTCCAACAATGGCTCTGGACCTGACACGTGACACCAAAGAAATTCCTTTATTAGGTTAGATTTATATTGATGTAGATATATACGCATTTTAGACATTTAACGAGAGATGACATTTTCAGACTATAGACAAAATAATATAATTACTGTTTTTGTGTCATATGACGAGAACGCTATATTTTAATAAATATATATTAAATATATTTATTTGACGAACGTGTCAAGGCAAAACACGAGTTTAAACAAAACAATATATTATGACCCGAGACGTATAAATACATAACGAACCTATGGGTTCAAGACCAGCTCTTGATAGAAATTAATATTTGTAATAAATATAAATATACGTTTTGAGTAGACAAATCATATCACCAACGGTTGTCGAGACAGACTTTTGTAAAACATAACGAGACTTCGTGTCAAGACTTACTGGGTGTTGGTTATACTACCAACTTGTACCTTGATAACTATATCTAGACCTTATAGTGTCTTAAATATTTTAAGACACGAGTAGGTCAGGTCATCTATCGGACGAGGCAAAGAATAACAATTATGGATATTGATTTCATTCAACTCTTGATAGTCAATGTACAGTCTCTTATAATTGCTCTTTTAGCTCCTTGAGCTCTATTGGTGCCATGCGATACAATGCTTTTGATATCCTCTCAACACGGGGATGAGAACCATGAATTCCACACCTTAAGATATTGAAACTAAAAAATCTCGCACACTTCACGATATAAATTTTAAGCCTTATGTATAGAGATGACTTTCAAGGTTTATGAGGTTGAGTACCCTAATAGATAATTTAAGAACATTGAGGATTTCCAACAATTAATCGGCGAATCTGATATTCAATCTTAGCGTGATGTTGAGATAACTAATCCAAACCGGATAATATCAAAATTGCTCACTTGCATGGAAATAGATACACTTTACGGATCATAGATTCAATTCAATTCGAATCGGATAATATCTATAAAAGCGAGATGGTAGTAAAATCTCTTACTTACAACATAGCAGAACGAGTTGTTTAAAGTGTTCATAATGAATGCCGATAAGGAGTTTCATAAACATCAAAATACAACGTATTTCAATGCATAACAGAACAAGATAATAGTGATTAGCCAAACGTGTTACTATGGAATCATAAGACTCTTAACACATTTAAAAGGACATTAATATATATATATATAATAGGGTTTGAGTAGCAAACATATATATCTGTAAATTCACCATTACGTTGATCAAATGTAATCGTCAATTTACCTTACAACAGTGTCTTAACTGTCCTCTAATCATGCATCTTAAATATCGAGCTATGTTTACATGGAAAGATTGATGTGATGACAAACGAACTATGAAAAGATGTCAAAATTCTGATAAATCATTAAGGTACTAACTAACACCAAGCATCGTATTTATTCATATACAAAGCCCTTGCGGAATTCACCCTGAGGCATATGTGGCAGCAAAGTCTGAATCAAGCGTAGAGGGGTTCATCAATGTCGTGATCCTTTCAATTGTGTCCAAATTTATCTTCAAAAGTCATTTCTTAAATCCTAGAGCCAAAGCGATGGAGATGATAGAATAACTTATTAAGCGAAATAGGTGCTTATGATTAAAGATAGAAAGGCTTATAACACATAGATCCAAAGATCACAAAAAGATGAGTATGAAGAATGACCAGAATGTGAAATCCTAACCCAACGTCTACCCATTACCTCACAAGTTTACTTTTAAGGTTTAAGTTTTCTACAAGAAAGAGCCTTTGCTCTGATACCATAACTGTAACACCTCAACCCGAAAGGGCTGAAATGTCACTATTACAGATATCAAACCAAAAACAAAATCCATCATGTTGAAGAAATAAATCCAAGTTTAGAAATCCAACATCCCGAAATTTGAAAGAACCCTAAATAAGATTCATTACATTAACTGAAATAAAAGATAGCCTTAACTCCACTTGATCTCCTCACAGTATTCCTTAGTTCCTTGAGTACCTATTAAAGAGACAAGAAAACACAACAAAAGAAATACGGCTGAGCCAAAAATTGCCCAGTAACGGAAAGAACAATAGCAGTGCAACTACCGTACGAAACAGAAACGGTTCAAGGCATAACTGATACTGAACGAAACATGTAATATTGAAATCTGATAGTGAACATATAATTCTGATATCTGATGCTGAACATATAATACTGAAATCTGATATTGAACATATAATACTAAAACCTGAAGTCTGAAACTAAGGTCTGAAATCTGATATTGAATTGATCCTACACGACAGGTAAGTCAATGAAATATGTCGTGTAATACAAGGAGGTACCCAGAGCCAAAACTGATACTGAGGGGTACATAGCTAGTTAGGCTATGCACCAAATGAGATGGTGTGTGTGGCGTAACACACATTATTCCATCCCCCCGAACTGAACTGAACTAGGATCGATCCATCCGCCTCCCATATAATGTGGCCAATGTACTCCCTGAGTACTAAACGTGTAAACGGAGACGCCGTGAACTTTTTATTACACACCGTCACGAAAAGTGTCACATCATTGACGCCCAAATGATGTGTCTGATATGCTCGGGTAACAGAGTACTAAGTCTGAGGGTAGTATAACTACCAAACAAATAACTAATCATAAATGCATACGTTTAAAACTGAATATAATCTAAGGAACATGCAATAATGAGTATAGACTTAAAGGTGTATTGCATGCTACAAATTCCAAAGCGCAATACGGTTGTTAGGCAACCAACCGAACGAGTAGCTGATACACTAAGTCTGAATGACCAAGTGTAGGAAAAAAAAAACGACGATAACATGCTACAAAAGAGAGGGGTCAGAATCCGTACCTTAATCAAAAGCAAAAGCAAAATCAATCAAATCGGCTTCAACACACACGAGATCCTATGGTTTAATTTTTCCGAATTAGATTTTTTGAAACTTCAATGTAATTGTCCTATTCGTTAGTAACTCGTGTTCCTGCGATGACGGCTTTTAAGTTTACTTAATTACTATTTATCTTATACCGGTTAACATTTCCGAAGTACAAAGACAATAATTATTAGAAAAAGAGTGATACAGATAGTTAGCTCGTTAATACTCTATTATATTAAGTAACTCCTTTAGTTATCCTTTTTATAATTTATATTATTTAAGAAATCTTCATTAACGAGTACTTATGAAATTTGTGGGATCATAACATTTAGAGGTTTACTCCAAAATTTCCATCAACTAATTGAAGGCTATG